>JANBXA010000398.1:55097500-55272500 GCA_030556225.1 Cricetiscus sungorus | reverse complement strand
GCTAGGAACTGAACCCATGTCCTGTGCAAAAGCATCATCTCTTAACCGCTGAGCCATCTCTCCAGCCCCTGGAATCTTATTTTTATTACCCAGGATGCTCTTGATTATATATTAAGGCCAGAACAAACCATCTGGAAGTTGGAAACTGCATTAGAGAGAGGCAGCATTCAAATAACATAGGCAGGGCCTGATCAGTCCTAAGAGGTGGAAGGCAAAGTACTGGGACCCAGCCAACCCTTTCCAGGTCATGTGTTACCTCAGCTGAGGACTCAGCTGATTCCAGGCTCAAAGCCTCAGAGCACTAACCTTAATGTGTGTAAGTAAATGTGCCATCAGCAGGCACAGCCATGCAGAGATGAGCCAATTGTGCCTTTGTCTATTGAGGTGGCCCAGGAAAGCTAATGAGTGAGGAGGGAGATAAAGGAACAAGTATTGGAGAAACGCAGAAAATAGAATCGCATTGCTCAGTAACTGACACCACCAGGAATGGTGGCTCCCAGCATATTTCAAGGCAAGTCAGTTATTCTCGGCACTTCAACCAATCACAAACCTCAGCATTAACTGCTTCCCACAGCAAAAAGCAACTTCTCTGGCCAAGGTTGACAGCAGCAGTAATCTATGGATATGAACACCAATACTTAGAAGCAACTTGACAATAAATGTGCTTATTTAGCAAAACAACAGTAATAGGCACTGCTGTTGTTGGCTGGGTTTTTGTTGTTGTTTTGGTTTGGTTTTTGTTTTTCTTCTTTTTACTTTTTTGGCTCTTTGGGGGGCCCACCACCCAGCTCCCAAATAAATCACATGGAGGCTTATTATTACTTATAAATGGTCCAGCCTTAGCTTGACTTGTTTCTAGCCAGTTTATCTTAAATTATCCCATCTACCTTTTGCCTCTGTAATATTACTTCCACTCTTACTCTGTGGCTGGCTGGGTGGCTGCGTGTCTGGCCCCTAGTGTCCTCCTCTCCTCCTTTTATTGTTCCTTGATCTCTTTTTTTCTCCTTCTATTTAATCTCTCTGACTGCCAGCACCCCCCACCATCCTGTCTCCTGCCTTGCTATTGGCTACTCCAATCTTCATTAGACCAATCAAGTGTTTTAGGCAGGCAAAGTAACACAGCTTCAGAGTTAAAGAAACGCAACATAAAAGAATGCAACACATCTTTGCATCATGAAAACAAATGTTCCACAGCATAAACAAATGTAACATACCTCCACTCCCAACTCTGGGGTCTGTAACCTCCTGGACCATGGGCTTTTGACCAGTTTACAGTGCCAGGCTTGTATTGTTTCCTGACAAGCACACCTCAAAGACAATTAGAAAGTGGCTGACTACCCCCATTACATCCATGCCATTGTTGTACCAGTGAGCACACCTTGCCTGGCAGGTCAGTGTTGTGACACCGAGAGCTGAACACGGAGTAAGCACATTTGTGATTTTCCTCCCTAGTAGCCTGCACAGAACTTCACAGACCCAGAACTACAAAAGCTATCCAGCAGGGAGGAAAGTTTTAGGTCAGTTCCAGTCCTGACTTCTCTTTAATTTTTTTTTCATTTTATCTAAACTTTTTAATGTGTATGTGTGTTTTGTCTTGCGTGTATGTCTGTGTGCCACATGATTGCAGTGTTTGGGGAGACCAGAAGAGGGGATCGGAATGCCTGGGGCTGGTGTTACAGATGCTGATAGCCTCCATGTGGGGGGCTGAGACTTGAACCCTAGTCCTATATAACAGTGCCTAGCGCTCCTGTGAAGTCTTTTCTCCAGGCCCTCCCAGGTTGACTTCTTTTTTGTCCTAAAACCAAAATCTGCTGTGTTGGGAATTTCTGGGGCCACACTGACCAGTAAGCAGCTCCTTAGAAATTATCCTAAGCCCCATACTGCGATTTTATTAAATTTGCCGAACAGGTGTGGTGCCAAACACCTTTCATCCCAGCATTAGTGAGGTGGATCTCCGCGAGTTGAGGCCAGGCAGAAACACATAATGAAAACCAGTAATAACAGGAATAATTCATGTCTTCTGAGCATCCACCCATGAAGGGTATCTGTGTTCAAACTCCTTTTTTAAATTTTATTTATTATATTTTTAAATGGTATTTACAAAGTGCATCCCATGCAGGTTTCTCATACATCCTTAGCTTTGGTTAAATCACCCCCACTTCAAATCCCCTTACCCTCGTCTCCCCAAGACTAAAAGGTCTCTGTCATACAGACACAGGGTTGTCTCTGGTGCTTTCTCGTGGGTACCCGTAGGTCTGCACCATATCCTCAATGTTCGTACTGATCGCAATCCGAACCCATGCCATTTCTTGAGGAAATGCCAGTGTTGAATAATGGCACGACTGCAACCCAGGTTTCCTTCCCCCAGCACCTGAGTGCGCAAATGTCACAGGCTTGCAACTGTGGTTGTTTTTCCTTTTTAAGTGACAAGTGACCTAAGGTTGTGTCGAGTTTACAAACTAAAGAAATAATGTCAGAAAAGAAAGTGCCCATGAGCAACCTCAAGTAACTACTGAAAACGGCTTAGTACATTTCCAGCCGGCGGCTTTTCTAGATTGAATATGTTTTATGTGCCTATAAAAGTGAAATCATTGCTCCTCACACTGTTGGGGGAAGTTTCTCTCTTTGTACTTGGACATTTTCCATATTACATCAGAAAGACCAGCCTCGTCATTGTCCAGGACTCCTATGATTTTTATCAGGTGACTACACCATAGTTTATCTCCCTATTTGCCCATTACCATCATTATATATTCATCCACCCATCTTTATTTGGTTTTGCTACAAATAAGAGATGAACATCGTTGCTGGACTGTCCAGCTGCAAGCCGTTAAACCTTAACATCTCAGATGGTACTGGCTGCCTGACAACCCGAGTTGCTAGCCAGACATTCATATTTCATGCTGATTATATAGTTTTTCTATTTGAAGCCAGTGACATGTTAAGGGTATAAATTTTTTTCTTTCTGCAGCAATAATATCAGAAACTCACTTGGCTATTGTTCCACATGTACACATTTTTCTTACTGGAGAAAATGAACTCGAGCCGCTTTAATAGAGAATTTAGCTAGCCTGTGCCTTGAGAGACTACCAAGATACACAGATGATTTATTTCTTAGTTGTTTGGACTTAACATCCATCCAATACTGAAGGTTTTTCTTTAGTGCATTGGAGCTGAGTCTTGAACCTGAAGTCTCTCTTCTTGACAAAGATGGTTTTGTTGATAATATCGTATAACTGGTGGACAGAAAGCAGGTCAGCAAGTGGGAACCAACATACCAGGGATCCCAGGACAAAGCCTAGAAAAAGATGTAGAGGCCAGTGTCCTCTGTGTGTCACATACTTTGCCTGTGTTCCTTGAACAACAGGCAGCTGAGGAGGCAGTCACAGGACCCCGCAGGGACAGCAGGGTGAGGCTGGCAAGGGCCTGGATTATTATGCAAGAAGCATCCTGCTTTTATTAGCACCACCATGATTAGAGCCAGACTATAACAGCCTTCTGTAACACCCTAACTGAGGTCCCCTCTTGCATGGAATTTATATTATCTGTATATAAATCCCACAGAGTGACATGTTAATGAGTATTTTAGCAAAATCCAAAGGACAATTAGAAACATCAAGTTGACAAGAATCATTTTTAAAGACACAGAGAGAGAGAGAGAGAGAGAGAGAGAGAGAGAGAGAGAGAGAGAGAGAGAGAGAGGGCACAGTACCAATGGTAAGGATTCATTTGAAAGAATTTTACTAAGTGCAGATATGTTTGAACACACAACCCACTTTCCCAGTGAGGTGGGGTTTGACTCCACTGCCCTCTTCTTCGTCCTCCTTTGCGATCATTGTGTAGGGTCTGTCCAGAACTGGAATTCAGATTTAAGCTTCTTGAAATGGCACTCAGGAGAGCTGAGGGCTAGGACTAAGGCTGAGCAGTGACAGTGCCAGGGACCCAGTCCTTCATGCAATTTTTTTTTTCTTAGCTACACAGAATGGTGTTCTAGTTTGTAAGACATCCACACCACTTCCCAAGTCCCCTGTGGTGCCTGTCTTCCACTCAGGTCCCAAGGGTATTTCTATGAATCTTTGACTCTACTAGGCATGAGGTGGGAGGTGTGGTGCCCATCTCCCTTGCCAAGACTCCTTCCACTGCCCAAGGACGCACTCGCTCTCTCCAAATCAGTCAGTTATAAAATAATAAGTAAAGGGCAATCAGTCTTGAAAGACCTTGCCTACTTCATAAGCACAGACTTTAATTCTCTCTAACTTTGCTTTGTGCTGAGTTCAAAATGAGGAAGGGAATTTGGCCAGAGCTCTTGAAAAAAAGGCTGCTCAAGAGAACACATGGCTCCATCCATCTGGTGTGCGTGCTATACTTTCTTTCTAACCTGGTCCAGCATGAGTCATATGTCACCGTGTTCCCTAACAAATCTGCCTCTTCCCCTGGACTCTATCTCCCCTGGAGCAAGAACTCAGGCTCATAATCTCCATGCCACATGTGGTGACGGCCTCTCCATGCCATGAATGGTGACTGGCACACATAGGCATCTTGTATAAGTCATGAGGGATATCCTCCTTATGCTGTGAATATATTAATTGACTAATAAATGCTGATTGGCCAGTAGCCCCGCAGGAATCATAGGTGGGACTACCAGGCTAGGAGAATGCTGGGAAGAGGAAGGTAGAGAGGAGCTTCCAGGTGGGGGGTGGGGGTAGACCTGGCAAGCCAAGACTGGTAAGCCAAGACAAAGTGGAGATACACAGATTAATAGAAATGGGTTAATAATTGAGAGAGAGCTACCCAAATAAGAAGCCTGAGCCATCAGCCAAACAGTTTATAAATAATATAAGCCTTTGTATATTTATTTGGGACTAAACGGTTGTGGAACTGGGTGGGGGGACAGAAACTTTGTGTCTGTGTAAGTGTGACAATGAATGGGAAGGAAACAAAGAGATCAGCAGATTTTAGGAAAAGTGAATTAAATCATAGGAAGGCTATGAGCATCAACCAAAGCTGCAGTGCACTACACAGGGCAATGCATACAATGCAGTCACTGTAGAGAGTAAGTCAATGTCTTCCTGTAAAACTAACTGAATATCTGGGGGAGGGGGGGAGGGTGTTAGGGCAGGTTTGGCGCCAATCTGTAGCATGTATGTTTCCACCAACCCGCCAGTCTGGGCCCTCAGCCGCGCCAGCCCCAAATAACACTCAGAGACTCTGTATTTGATACAATCCTGTTGGCCAGTTACCATTATTGTTTATGGGCTAGCTCTGCCTTAATTATTAACCCATTTCTACTTATCTAAGTATTTCCACGTGGTCATTTTATCAGGGAGCCGCGGCAGGCGTCCTGCTTCTTCCCTGGGCTACATCTCGACTCCTCCTTTCCATTTCCTCTTTCCTTCTCCTAGTCTCCTAGCCCCGCCTATCTAGTTTTCTATTGGCCACAGAGCTTTATTAACCAGTATGAGAAACATATATACAGAATAACATCTCCCATCATCTCCTCTTTTCTGTCTAAAGTAAAAGAAGGGGTTTATCCTTAACATAGCAAAATATAACATACAATAGTTATCAAATAAGAATCACAGTAAACAATATTTAGTCCATTAACATTTTGTAAGACTTAAAGAAAATATCATCTATCCTATCTTTGTCAGTCTAAAGTCCTATATGTAACTTATCTTTAATCCTAACTAAGAAAAACCATAATCATAACTACCTGTCTTCAACTCCATCAAAGACCATAGAAGGATAATATATAAACTCTAGAAATGACAGAGACAACTCATTGCCTGGTCAGTCACCTGAAGTTCTTCTGTAATGTTCCATCTTCAGCCTATAGGCCATAGTGTGGCTCCAGACTCCTCAACCAAGCAGGAAACTTTAAACTGTCCACCTGTAATGGCAGTTTGTGAGTCATTTTTCTCTGTGTCCTGTAGACTGTCTGGCTGTCTGGCAGCCTCTTCCATGAAGCAGGAATCCTGTAGCAATGTCCATCTTGCATCAGCAGTCATCTTTCTGTGGGTCCTGCACATCCAGTTTCTACAATATAAAGTCAAACAGTCCAGAAGAGCAGTACCTTGCCCAAATGGCTATTCTTGCCATATTAGAAGTAAACTCCATAAAGTTTCTCTTTGATGTCCATCTTCCTTTCTGATGCAGGTGGTGTTACCAGGAGCAGTTGTGCCTCACTGTCAAGAAAAACCCTAAACCATTTTAAATGTCATATTCTGTAGGTCTTTGAAGGGTTTGAAGAATGCCTATTCATCTCTAATACATCTCTGCATATCTAGAAATCCTAACTAACTTAACTCTAAGTTTTAACTATCATAGGTAACTCTCTATAATCTGTACTAAATTATATATTACATTTTCCAATGAGCTATATAAACACAATACCTAAACAAGAGGAGAAATATACATATCATAAAATTGACCTTAAATTGTATCAATAAAAGGAAATCCATTCCAAAGCAAAGTATTCATATCTATACCATAATTCCCTTTTTACCTTTAAAAAGATTGCTTGTGTCATTAACCAGTTATAACCAAGCCCATTTAAATGAAAACAAACATTTATAAACAATATTTGAGAATTTGGGCGTCATTCTTTCCAAACTACTTCCTGCTGGTAGAGGGCGCTGTCATGGGGGTCCAAAGAAGATGCAGAAATCTTGGCAGTAGTCTGCAAGGTTTTGTCTCAACTGCTTTGAATGTTGGATCATCTGGGGCATTGTTTCAGGGGGTCTGGCTTGATCAAACCACATAAGTCTGGAAAGAATCCATAGCTTTTCATTTTCTGTGGAAACAAAAATAGAAATCCTTTTCCCCAGTAACTTGTCCTTAGGCTTAAATTTTGGAGTCAAAGCATTTTTAAAATATATAAATTGAATTAATCCAGCAGCATTTCTTTTATCAGTAGTTATTTTCTCAGCAATCAAATAATTTAAAGACAACAGAAGCGCATATAGTATCCAAAATTTCTCTGTGTTTTCCATCTTTACGTGGCTTTTTTATTATTCTATTTATTCTACTTCTATTTTTACATATTTTGAGACAGAGTTTCTCTGTGTAACTTTTATCTGTCCTGGAATTCACTGCATACCAGGTTTGCTTTGAAATCACAGAGATCTGCTTGCATCTGTCTCCCTAGTGCTGGGACTAATGGCGTGCGCCAACATAGCCATCCATTTAATTCCTTTTTTCTTTTTTAAACCATTGTATCCCGTTTCTTTTTCTCTCCCAAGCCAGAGTATTTTTTAAAACACAGTGTAAACCTTCATTGCAGCTCTTGTACACACCAATGAATTGATAGCAGAGCTCTTTAAAAGCAAGGCGGTTTTTTGCCGCTTGTGCTAATTTTGGAAACCTCCCTTAAAGGAGCTGCGCAAATCTGTCTACAGCAAAACAAATCCAACCGAGAAAATGCTGCTACCAAGAAGTCTTGCTAGTCTCTGTTCCCTTGTTTCTAAAAACTATTTTTTAAGCTTTTGTTAAGTTTTAAGTGAAAGTTCTCAATCCCGCTTTGACACCATTATGTCAGGGCAGGTTTGGCGCCAATCTGTAGCAAGGGAGTAATGAGGTGACTCGGTCACTAAAGGTGCTTGCTACTGTGCCTAACAACCTGTGCTCAGATCCCAGGGGCCATGGGGTAGAGGGAGAGTGCAAGTGAGTACTCATAGGCACACACACACAATAAAGAAACAAACAAATAAATATAAAATCTAATAAAAATTTACAAATAAATCCAAACAGAAACTGAACATATAACTCAAGTGTCTAACCTTATCATTTCAAAAACAAAATTTTGACACACACAAAAAAATGTTTATAGCAGCTTTATTAATAAGTACCCTAAATTGGGGACAATCCAACAGTCTATAACCCACTTACATATGTGACAATTTGCTTGAGTCTCCAGTGAATCACTCTAAGTATAAGAAACACATTCACAAAGTTACATACCAGCTAAGTGTGGTGGCTTATGGCTGTAATATGCTGCATCCTCCAAGGAGACAAACATAGTTCTTGTGAATCCCAGCTTCTACTAGTCTCCAATATGCCTTCCTACCTATTTAAAGTAAGCAGTGCAGCACCTTCAGATGTAAATGGAGTTCTTAAATTGGTCTAGGTAATAAAAACCCGGAATCAGATACAGAGGACAATGCTGAGAGATCAGAGAGAAGAAGGAGCAAGCCACCACCACACCTTACCTCCTTAGTATCTCAGCAGACTAGAGAGCGAGTTCCTGTTTCTCCCTGCTTATATCCTGTTTGTGCCCAGCGACTTCACTTCTGTCTGTCTGTACAGACCTCTAGACCTCTATGGTTAGCTAGTGGCAAGCTCCATTTCCTGACCTCCACACTTTATTTGTTTGTACAAGCAAGATAACACCACATTCAGATCCCTCTCCCCTCTGGTCTCTGCTTCCCCCATATCTTTTCCTCTGTCTCATTCTGCATCCTGGTTAGTTGGGTTTTTGTTGGTTTTTGGTTTTTGGATTTTTGTTTGTTTTTTGTCAACATGACACAAGTTAAAGTCATCTGAGGAGAGGAAGCCTCAACCAAGAAAACCCCTCCCTCAGACTGGACTGTAACAGACACTGTAGAGCATTTTCCTTATTAATGATTGATTGGAGATGATATAGCTCACTATGGGCAGTGCCACTCCTGGGCAGGCAGTCCTGGGTTGTATTGAGAAAGCAGGCTAAGCAAGTCATGAGAGCAAGCCAGTAAGCAGCATCCTCCATGGCCTCTGCATCAGCTCCTGTCTCCAGGTTCCTGCCCTGCCTCCCCTTCCTGGTGGACTTCAAGTTCTAAGATGAAATGAACCCTTTGTTTCCTGAGTTGCTATTGGTCACAATATTTATTACAGTAACAGAAAGCAAACTTGAATACCATCTCCCCTGCCTATCTTTCTAAGGATGCTTACACTTACATTTGGTCCCACTCTACAATACTGGTCAACCTTTTTCTCTTGGAATCCTTGACTTCATAACACTCATGACTTCTCTTGCCTGTACCATCTGCATTCTTGGGTCCTGGAGGTTGGTGTGAGAACCTCTGGTGGGGGTGGGGGTGACTTTTCTGGCTGTCACAGAAGCTCTGCACTCTACCCACTGCCTGACATGGTTAAATCACTTTGACCTATTATCTGCTGAAAGGGTCACCTTGTAAAAGCTCATTTTGAACTCTGACACCAGAGTCCTCTGTTTCTTGTCTTTGTTCTTCCTCCCTCTATTCTGTGGAAAATGTTATACCTGAAAATTAACTCAGCCACTGAAGGGCTTTTCCCCCAGTGTTGAGAATAGTAAGGTTTAGAGATCTTTAAAGGGAGTCTTTATATGAAGCTCTGAGATCATGTGAAACATGCACAGTGTGGTCCCTTTGTTCTGTCATAGTTGCTTCTGCATTTTGGATATGTGAGACTTTTGAATCTAGGCTATATGAGACATTGGAAGTAATCATGCTTCCTGAATGCTAATGGCATAATTAACTTAGCAACCTACAAAGTCTCCCCATATTAAATTCCTGGAACAAAACTAGATGCAAGATTAATATTGCATGCCACTGACATTGATGGCACTTGTCAACAGCACAGTGGATGAGATGTCACGTGAATAAGTCTGGGTGCTGGTGTGCAATTCCATCTTAAGTCCTGGCAGTAAAGATTCTGGAACTTCAGTTTGTAGCTCTCAGGATCATGTCATTTCCGGATTCTCCTAGGTTTGCCACAAAAGATAACCCACAGCTTTCTTGGGGAGGGGACATAGGCTTTGGCTCACAGAAGTGTTATACTCCCCAAGCTTTGCTGAAGATTAGTGTCCAACTTCACACAGTTCCTCTGTCCCCTGTAAATCCTGCTCTGTCTTCCGTTAGATTTGATGAGCCTCATTTCTTCTCATTTGGAACCCTGTTTGAGTTCTGTTTTCCGTATTATATTCGTGCAAATACCGGTTCCTGGAGGGATTTCTATTTATCCTATCTATCCCATTTTGACTGTTCTTAGTATATTGTAATGGGACTTCCATTTTTACAATCTCCCAACATTTAAGACATCTGCTTAGAAGTTGGGATTCCCCTTCCAGTCCCTGTGCTGTCTATCAACAGAGATAAGGGCAGTGTAAAATCAGCCCCCGCAAGGTGTTGTAATGAAAGGACTGTTCACAGAGCTGTAGAGACTGTATAGAGAAACTGTAGGGCATGCTGGAGAACCTAGAGTCCCCAGACCTCAAGGGCCAACCGTGGGCCGCTGTGAAGAGCTGGGGAGACCAAAAGAGGACACTCCTCTGCCTGGCCAGGGCAGGAGGAAGGGCGGGGAGGACAAGGAAATTATGTCTACTCAAACCTAGTTGGGAATCAAGTGTAGTAACAGATGCATATAATCACACTGGTCAAGAGGCAGAGGTAGAAAGATTATGAGTTCAAGGCCAGCCTGGGCCTCATAGAGAAGCCTGTCTGAATTCCACCCAAAAACCTAGTTGGGAACTGGATGATGAAGTCCATTTCCTGAAAGTCACATGGCAAAGAGTGGTCTGGAGGAGTAAAGTCACATGGTCTGGAGGAGTAAAGAGAAGACACCCAGCTTGGTGGCCTGCTGAAAGGCACATCCTCCCACACTGCCTTTGGGGTTTAGTTTTAGGGAATCCCACACATGTAATTCTGGCTTAAATCCCAATCCTTTGGATTCCGGGCACCTTTGTCCTCATCTCTGCTTGGCGGGGGCAGAGGGTGTCTTAAGTTGAGCCTGCTACTGTAGCTGATTTGCAGATCAGCTCACCCCTCTGTGGACAGTAAGATGCCCTGCCCAGCTGCAGTGTACAGGGGCTCTCCATGACTCTTCTGTCCCTTTCCAGGGTGGAGCTTCAGCATGGGCTCAGCCTACCAGTTCCACAGCTGGCGCGTCTTTGTCATCGTCTGTGCACTCCCATGCGTCTCCTCTGTGGTTGCCCTCACCTTCATGCCGGAAAGTCCTCGGTTCTTGCTGGAGGTAATGGCTGCTGTTACGCAAGTGTAAATGTTCCATGCACACTGGGAAGGGTTCTCTGCTGTTTCCAAGGAAGCATGTCTGCCTCTTCAAGGGGTGCATCCTCCCTGCCTACCATGGGATTTGCAGGGCTTGATTTCATGGAATCATGCTTTAAGCAAAGAGAGTGTGTGAAAGTCATCTCACAGCCAAATCTGCGCATGCTCTTCCCTAAGCAAATAGCTTTCACTCCATGATGGGGATACCGCTCACTGTTTAATAATGAAGCCTTACTGTCCATAGGTGCTATTTCTAGATGAAGGCACATCCTTCCAACTGCTGCTTTGCTGCTTTATAGTGGTACCCTCAGCCTGTGTGCTTCATTGGGGAAGAGCTGAACACATTTGCATGATGACCTTCCATGAGCTCTGGAAACTCAGTTACTGAAAGGAAAGTCTAAGAATGTCTGGCTTCTGGCTCTGACTGCCTGTGTTTTTCTTAGGTGGGAAAACATGATGAAGCCTGGATGATTCTGAAGCTAATTCATGATACCAACATGAGAGCTCGGGGCCAGCCAGAGAAAGTCTTCACGGTGAGTCTGCTCCTTAGACAACCCTTGAGTTCCCAACACATTTTCTGTAAGTGGCCAGACTTTTAAGGCCTTGCCAGTCATAGAGTATTGTGTGCATGTATAATGAGTGTGTGCGTGTGTGTGTGTGTGTGTGTGTGCGTGTGTGTGTGTGTGTGTGTGTGTTCACGTATAGGCCAATATGTGTGAAGACCAGAGGACACCTCAATGTCAGCTTCAGGAATTCCATGAATTCCATCTTCATCCTTTGACATGGTTCTTTATTGGAGAACACCAAGTAAGCTACGTGGCCTGGCCTAGATCCCCAAATCCAATCCTCACCTCTCTGGCAAAGAGATCACATGTGTGTATCAGTATGCCCAGCATGGATAGGTCGGTTCTGGGATTTGAACTCAAGTCCTCATGCTTGAAAGGCAAGCTGTCTACTAACTTAGCTATCTCTCTTCTACTCCTAAGCAGGATTATTCTTAAAGACCCACAAGGGGTTAGAGAGATGGCTTCGTGGCTAAGAGCACTCACTGCTATTCCAGGAGATCCAGGCTTAACTCCTAATATCCACTTGGTGGCTCACAACCCTCTGTGACCTGCTTCCAGGGGCTCTGACACCCTTTTATGGCCTCCAAAGGCACCAAACATACTTGTAGTTCACAGACATTTGTGCAGGCAAAATACTTGTCCACCTAAAGTAAAAAACGTCTTGAAATCCCCCTCCCAAAAAAAAAAAAAAAAAAAAAAAAAAGATTAAAAACTAAAGGCAGAAGGCCAAAGAAATCTTGAGATGTCACTGAGGTACCTGATGTCATTCAACCCTTCTTAGCCAGGTGATTGTAAACCTTTGATCAAAGACCTTCTGAGGGGCTTGCTGCCCTGCTTACCTGATTTTCTTATTGAAGATCTGAGTGGCCAAGCTTACTCATGGCGGCCCTTGTCGGTGTGACCACTTAAGAGTTAAGGGGGAGGAGAGGATAAGGTGAGAACATTCCTAGAGCATTGGGAAACACAGAAGCACTGGTTGAAAGCCGCTGCAGGACTCTACGGGGACAAGTTTACCCTTTCTCTTGTTCTGTGTACAGACAGGCTCTTGTTTCAAAGCAATATACACTAACATGCACTTTAAAAGAGATGGATTGCATCTCTTCGAGCCATGTCTACTGTAGATGTTGCTTTCCGTGACTTTATTTCAGCTGACTTGTGGAATGTGCATATCTGTATATGTGATTGTATGTGCATGTACACTGTATGTGCATGCCTGAGGGTACACATAGGCCACTGAGTGTTCTGTTCTACCAGCCTCTGCTTCTTGGCTTTATTCCCTTAACAAAACAAGCATGGAAATTCGCTTTTCTTCAGCCACCATGGCACGGGCACAATCCTGGCACGGGCATGGCCCTGGCCCAGCCCAGGACCAGTTTCTCTCTCCCTCCCTCCCTCCTTTCATCCCACCCATCATTCATTTTCTGTATTGAAAACCTTTCTCGCCTGTGTTGTGTTTCTTTTCCTTAGCTCCAAGAGGCTACAGATGTACATTGTCACATATGTACATTGTCATGCTGAATCTTCATCTTTTCTTTCTCTTACGTAACTGAAGAGTCAGGGTTGATGCTCACAATGGAAACATCTTTCGTTGTAGCCATCTGTGAGTGCCTGCTGGGTTAACAACCTATGGGTGAAGGAAAAACAGGTTATAGTGACACTCTATGGATAAACGTTGAATGGGCAAGTGTTAACAATTACAGTTAAAAGCCAAATGCATCAAATAAGTAGTGGCCGCCAAAAAATAATCTCCAGGGAAAGTAACTCTGCATGCAGAAGCTCGTGTCTCGGGGGTTTAATTTGCTACATGAGTCTGGGGGTGATGATGAACAGGGAGGCATTTTTGCCTTTGGTCATTCCATCTCTGCTTGCTCCCCCCTCCCCATCTCTCTATGGCATTCCCCACCATTAAATCATATTCAGTTCCTTCGGGTATCTTTGGATCTGTAGATCTCTGCCAGTGTTCTCATGTATATGCAGAGTTCATACCAAATACCACTTTCTGTTCATTTAAAATAAATAGCCTAAAATCAGCAACTTCGGGGAAGGGAACTCAACCCCGTGCACTCTGTTGCTGTTCACAGGTAAATAAAATCAAAACTCCCAAACAAATAGATGAGCTGATTGAGATTGAGAGCGACACAGGGACGTGGTATAGGAGGTGTTTTGTTCGGATCCGCACAGAACTGTACGGAGTAAGTATGAGTTTCACTACCATCCTCACATCAATTTCTGACGTTTGGGGGTAGTCGCTGTCCCTCAAGGAGGACTTGTCCCCTCTGTCTAAGACACTTGTCTCTTGCACTAGGACCAGGAAACCGGACCCCTTTCAGCTCAGTGGCTAGCCAGTATGTTCCATTGTGACGAGGGAAGGGGCAGGCTAGGAGTTAGAGCAATGAACGTCTGTCTTGGTATCTATTGGTCTCTAGGAGACTGAAAGGTGAGCATTGCTAGGTAGGCCTGGTGATTAAGGCCTGTAATTCCAGGTACTCCAGAGGCTGAGGCAGGAAGATTGAAAGTTCAAGACTAGCCTGAGAAGCTTGATGAGGACTTGTGTCAAAATTAAAGAAGGCTTGGGGATGTAGCTCACTGGTAGAACATTTGTCTAGCACTCATGAGACCCCAGGTCCAGTCATCAGTACTGCAGGAAGAAAGAAGAGGGAGGGAGGGAGGGAGGGAGGGAGGGAGGGAGGGAGGGAGGGAGGGAGGGAGGGAGGGAGGGAGGGAGGGAGGGATTTTGAGCCTTTGCTTCTGTGTTGATGTTAAGATTTTATATTGTAGTTAAAATTAATTCAGCTCTGCAAAAATTCAGGATGGGGGCTGTAACTGTATATATATATAACATTAACCATCCAATATTTTACAGATTTGGTTGACTTTTAAGAGATGCTTCAACTACCCAGTCAGGGAAAACACCATAAAGCTCACCATTGTTTGGTTCACCCTGTCCTTTGGGTAAGTGACATTTAAATTCTCAGTGGCAAAATCAACTGTCACATTGTGACTCCCAGTTGCTTATCTTTTGTGTGTGTGTGTGTGTGTGTGTGTGTGTGTGTGTGTGTGTGTGTGTGTCCTTTCTTCTTTTCTTCCTTTCTTTTTCTTCCTTCCTCTTCTCCTTCCTTCCTTCCTTCCTTCCTTCCTTCCTTTTTTCTTTCTTTCTTAATTTTCATATGGCTCAATTCTGCTAACTTGCCCAAAAGGATGTTTCTACAGCTTACATTTGCTGACAGTCATGGTTTTATACTCTAATTAACTAGCCCTTCTATTGATCTTTCTGGGAAACTGGCTTGGCAAACCCAGTGGAATCTGGGAAGTCACATGGAATCCTGGGTGACTCACCTGTGTGCTGCCCTCTGACCTCCCTTGGCTCAGCCCCAGCCACACTGGCCTACCTGCTTTTCCAGAACCTGACAGACTGTCTCTGCCTCCAGCTCTGCCTTGGCTACACCACCCCTACCAAGAGTACCCACCCAGTCTAGCAGCTGCCTCACCCCCTCACCTTCACCCCTTCACGTCTCCTCAAGTCCCTGAGTTACCTCCTTCCTTCCTCCCTTGTCCCCTTCCTCCCTTCCTCTCTTTTTCTCTTCCTCTATTTCTTCCTTCCTTCTTCTTTTTTCTTTTCTTTTCTTTTCTTTTCTTTTTTTTTTTTCTTTTTTCTCTTTTCTTTTTTTTTCCTTTTGGAGACAGGGTTTGTCTGTATTGTTTTGGAGCCTGTCCTGGAACTAGCTCTGTAGACCAGGCTGGCCTTGAACTCACAAAGATCCGCCTGCCTCTGCCTCCCAAGTGCTGGGATTAAAGGTGTGTGCCACCACCGCCCTGCTTCTTCCTTCCTTTTTAAGATCACAGTGTCTCCATTCCACACTCCCTGTTCCCTTCACAGCTTTATTATTCCTTGTGGCACTTTCTATTTTCACCCATACAAAATGTTTCTTAAAATTTGCTTTACTTGAGCCGGTTGGCAAGGTGTGATGATGGAAGGGGGAATCCTGGGAGCTTATTCTGCTATTCAGCTTGGTCAACCATGAAATTCCATTCCCCATTTCCAAGTTCAGAGGCTTAGAGTTGAAGGCATAGCTCAGTGGTATAGCACTTGCCAGGTATGTGTGAGGTCGTGGGTTCTATCCCTAGTTCTGGGGGATGGGCTTCAGGGAGGTATGTTAAGTAAACTCTCCCAACTTCTGAACTGTGTCATTTTAGTTGAGAGAGATGGAAATGAATAGTATTGGATTCCTGTCATTAGCTCAGCACAGAGTTCTGAAAAAGACAAAGATAAACAAATAGAAAGTTCTCAACGCATCCAATACCCATTGGATTATCTGGGTAACTTACTCATTGCTGACTAGAGTTTAAGTTTTATTACTTCTTTCCTAAATCTCAGTGCTGCCTACTATTGAAAGGACACTCAGCAAATGTTTGCTGAACAAATAAAACGTCAGCTAAAACTCCACATCATTGATGGTGAATTTCCCAAGATGATGTGTTTTCCTTGTCATTTTCAAGTTTAGCCTTGTGACTCTGACTAGAGAGCAGCCCACTGGTATTGCAGCCCTGAGTCATTGCTTACTCAGTGACCACCCGCACTCTCCCACTGCACTGATGCATAGTCTGTGAGGGCCATGGGGGTGGAAATCTACGGGACTCTGAAAAGTAAGTGTTTGAGGAGTCCTGGTGACTATGTAATGATTATAATGACTCATTTGGTCTTATGGGTACCCTGGTGTGGTAGGCATTTTGCATCCCATTATACCTGAGCAACAGCCCATGAAAGGTGATTAGTCCTATATCCGTATAGACATCATAAATGTTGTAGGCCAAGACTAAGCCAAGTGGCCCAAGTTCATACTACAGGCAAATGACAAGGACAGGGCCTGAAGACAGTCCACTTGCAAACCACTTCCTCCCCTGAGCATCTGAGCATCGCTGGGATAAACTAGAAGGGAACTGGACCACATAACAGAAGCTTTTCCCTGGTGCACTGCACACAGATTCATAACGTCCTGCATCAGGCCAGGTTCAGGACCATGGGTCCAGGGGTCATAGTTTGGAAACTACTACACTAGAGTGACACTATCTGATGCAAATACAATTTAGTCCACTTGTTTCTTTTGATGTTTTTTTCTGGTAGTGACATCCAAAAAAAAAAAAAAAAAAAAGAATGGGTAAATTTAATTTTGATACATCTTTATTCAATTGTGTCCAAAGTGGTATCTATGATCAATATAACATTATTAATAAATGATTTTACAGTATTTACAGAGATCACAGTGTGAATGAACATACCTCCAGTTGGACTGGCCGCCTTTTAGGGGCTTCATGGCTGCATGTGGTCAGTGGCTACTGAACTTAACAACCTGGTGGCATGCCACAGCTTTTAGAGTCACACATTACAGATCATGAGATGGGGAGTGGGAACAGCCTGGCTGCTCAGGCTGTTTGACTAGTGAGTGCTTGCCAGGTATGCAAGAAGCCCTGGGCCTAACCACCCCCCAGCACCTGTAAAGCATGGGTGGTGCCCTATGCCTGTAATCCTACCAGGGGTGAAGTGGAGGCAGGGAGATTGGAAGTTCAAGACCCTTCTCAGCTACATGGTAAAGTGCTAATCTAGTTCATTTTCATCAGTACAAAATCCAGAGTTAGACAGCAGGTAAGAACCTGAAAGATCAGATTTGCAGGGAGCATCCACCAGTCATCTCCTACCTCTATAACATTCCTCTGTCCAAAAGGGCCCGAGATCCTCTCTCTGCCCCACCTTACTACTTCCTGTCTCCCCTCTGTCTACAGTCCTCCAAACCTCTATGGTTAATTTAGGTCAGCTAGTTAATGGGAGATGTTATTCTGTAAATATGTTTCTCATACTGGTTAATGAATAAAGCACTGTTGGCCAATAGGAAAGCAAGATAGGCGGGACTAGGAGACAAGGGGGATTCAAGGAAGTAGTTGGGAGGAGTCAGCATGTAGAGACTGGAGAGAACAGAGGTCCGGGACCCACTGTCCGGTAAGATGAGACCACGTGGAAATACTTAGATTAATAGAAATGGGTTAATCATTAAGACAGAGCTAGCCAATAAGAAATTAGTTACTGGCCAACAGCATTGTATCAAATACACAGTCTCTGCGTGTTATTTGGGGCTGGCACCACACCGAGACCAGACCGGCGGGGAATAAACCTTACTCCTACAGCAAGTAGCTAGCTCTGCCGTCTGACTCCAACTAAGCTTTATTTGTGAGAACACACTCAGAATATCACTCAACAACATAGAACATCTGAAGCCATCTGGACTATATGAGACTTGGTCTCAGAATGAAAGACAGGAGTGAGGGAAAGAAGGCTGGGGGGTGATGAAAGGGGGACAGAAGAAGATTGGAGCAGAGGAGTTGAGGGAAGAAAAGAAACCCCAAATATCCCTCTTTGCTGCCTTGAACCCCTTTGGGAAACATGGCCCCTTCTGTACACTAGTCATGTAGATGCAAGAATGAGTTCCATTAGTGGACTCGTCCTGGGTCCCAGGGCTCTGTTCTGCCAGGCTAGCAGACAGCTTTCTCCGTGGAACCCAGGTTGGTATGGATGACATCAGGGCCACCATGCCATGTGTTTATTCATGTTTCCATAACAACATCCCACAGCCTAAAGGCCTTGCCTCTTAATACTATCACATGGGATTTAGGATGGGTTTTTAGGGGACACACTCAGACAATAGCACTGTGCATGATTACAGGATGAGATTCATGTCTCTTCCCAAAGGGCTTCGGGGACTTACAGACCTGGAGGTTCCAGCTGTCTCTCGACCTTGTTTTTGCAAGGGGGGAGGGCAGCATACCAATTATTTTGTGATGATTTATTCAAATGTTTCAAGACTCCAGTAGTAACTGAAAGTGCTGTCAGAGAGGCCCTTGTGACCTTGTGTGCGCTGTTACAAACACATGTCTTGATCTCTGTGAATTCGAGGCCAGCCTGGTCTACAGAGTAAGTGCCAGGATAGGCTTGAAAGGTACACAGGGAAACCAGGTCTGGAAAACAACAACAACAACAAAAACCCACATGTCTCTTTACCTCTGCAGATACTATGGATTGTCTGTCTGGTTCCCTGATGTCATCAAACACCTGCAGTCAGACCAGTATGCCCTGCTAACGAAAAATGTGCAAAAAGATAAATACGCAAACTTCAGTATTAACTTTACCATGGAAAACCAGATCCACACTGGAATGGAGTACGACAACGGCAGGTCCAGACATTTTGACATAACTTGCGATGTGGGGGTGTACAATTAATAAAAACCAAAGCCTGTCGGGGTTTCCAATTGTATTCTTAGTTATTTGGGGATGGGTTTTGATAATTTAGAATCTACTTTGAAGAGGCACACGATCAGTTACTTCAGTCTACTTCAGAAATTGCCATACAATTGTCATGTTCTTCTTGGAATTTAAACAGAAAACAACAACAAAACCACTTCTGGGACCACGTGGCCTCATGCTTACTGAGCAGCAGAACTAACTGCCCAGGAGGAGAGGAGAGTTTGGAGGCCCTTGAAGGTCAATGATGAAGTTAGGGAGGAGAGGAGGGAGTGGTAGGAAGCAGGAGGGGAGAGAGTTGTGTGACTCTGAGTGGGAGTCTCCCATTTCTGGAAGGCCACATCTCAGGCCGCTTCAGCACAAATTAAGAGCTGGATTTCAGTGTCGGGCGGCCTGTGGGTTAGAGGGCAGAAATGGCCTCCCCGAATGAAGGGCTGTGAAAACAGCAAGGGGTAGCAAGGATGGGACAGGACCAGGCTGCTTCTTAATGTTAGGTGAGCCAGGTGAGCCAAGGGCTCCGGGAGGTGGGTCTGCTTCACCTTTTCAGAGAGAAAAACGGATAGACAGGGGAACTGTATCCACGTACGTATATCATCTGAGCAGAATCGCTAATACGGACTCACAGTAGCTCATTTTTTCCTAAAAATTGTCTTAATTTCTAAAATGATGAAAGCCTTTTAAATTCCAAGATAACCATAATTGCCCAAGGCAAAAACCTGTTCACTAAGATGAAAAAGACTTGTGGAATGCTTGTGGCCCGGATAATGGATAAGAGCCCTAATCATCTTTCAGGGGTGTGTATGACGGTTTTGTTTATTAGCAAGTTTTTCAATAATAAAATTTATGAAATTAAAAAAAAGAAGCATTCCACTAGGTAGAAACTGAAGAATGGAGGCCATCGTGTTTCAAGGAGAAACTTAACCACAACCCAGGCTGCATAGCGTTCGCCTGCTAGCATCTCTCACCCATCAGAACCACTGACGACCTGCACGTATTGATAGATTCTGCAACTGTGGGATGAGTATTTGTTTTTGAAAGTGTTGTTCTTCCACTAGAGATTTCTAAGATGACATCAGGCATGGTGGCGCATGCCTGTAATCTCAGGCCCAGCACCACACATAGTATGTACCACATAGTAAGAATGTGTTTCAGAACAACAACAACAAAATGTCATTTGTGCCTGAGACCGTCATAATTTTAGTAATATTTATTAACATTCCAAACTGGATGTCTCATTTATGGTGTATTAATAATATAATAATTAGTAATTTTAACAATTCTACCGTAAAATCCTTGAGCTGGATGTGATGGCACACGCCTGTATCTCACCTCACTCCATCATTCTTCACTTTTCCAAAGGTCAACGGGGCTCTCATATTTTGATTTGGCTCAAGGAAAATCTTTGACTGTGAGAAGGAAAAGAAAGCCTGGACATAAGTGTGCATTTTTTTACCCTTGTCAGTCACCCCTCCCACCAAGAAGCAGAACTCGCCTGCTCTGCTATAGAAGGTTCTAAACTTAGAAATTAAACTTTATGAAAAACTCAGAGGGCTAGGAGTATAGCTCAATAGTAGAGCACTTGTGTAACATGTGCAAGCCCCTAGGTTCAGTCTCCATTGCTGTAACATATAAATATAGGTAAAAATACAAAGTTCAGATATTAACACATCTTCAAGTGAGATTCGCAAGTCTCAGTGGAGACTTTTCCAAAAAAAAAAAAAAAAAATGGAATCTGGGGAGAGGGGAGAGGATAGTGATGAAAACCAAACAGTCCAGAGTCACAGCTCTAGCTCTCAAGACTTTTGCCATCATCTCAAAAACCAACTAGACTTGAGAGTGATTGCTTCTCTTGACTGGAAATAATATTGAACAATGAATAATACTGAAAAAGCCATATGCCCAAGGCCAAAAGGGCAAAAGCAAATTGCCTAGGTGCCCTTTATAACTTAAGGATGATTATAGTAGGGTGCTGTAGCTCTAAATCCATTTGACTTAGCTTTGAACTCAAGTAGACAAAAGCCAGTTCACTTGTGTGTACGTGTTTCTACAGATTCCTCGGAGTCAAGTTCAAGTCCGTAACTTTCAAGGATTCGGTGTTTAAGTCGTGCACCTTTGACGATGTGACCTCAGTCAACACCTACTTCAAGAACTGCACATTTATCGATACCCTTTTTGAGAACACAGGTAGGTAAGGTATGGCTCACACTACTAACAGTGGCAGCAGGGAGCCTGTCTTGGTGGAAATGTCATAATCATGTGACAAGGGGGCCAGAAGCTCATGTAGCAAGTGGAGATTACAGTGCGAATGAACGATTGCCCCGAATCAGGTAGAATCAAAGCCAGCTGGTATTGTTTTGCTCTACTGGATTGAATATAGGCAGAGGCTTACCCAAGTTGAAAGGCAGCTAAATAAATAGATAAATAGCCTTTGGGGGAATGCTTCTTAAAGCACAGAATTGTCCTGTGGATTTATTTACTTTTATAATCTCGATCTCACAATCTGGTCCTTGCTTTAGAAAGCCTGTCTAACTCTCCAATTCTCAGAGGCAGCAGTATGTGGCTCTGCTAAGTCACTTCGAATGCTTTAGCCCCAAGTGTGCATGGAAACCTCCCAGAGTAAGGAAGTGGACACAAGTGTGTACTGAAGTTTCAGAAACTCCCCAGAAAAATAAAGGAAGCGGGCAGCCCAGTCGGGGTCATCAGACGCTTGCAATCTCAGTTTTCACAATACTTGAGTCTTAGAAAAGTTAACTGATTTTGTCACAATAAATGACCTAGTAACCTTGGTAACAACTGACTCGGAGTCTGGTCTAAGTGACTGTAGAGTCCGTGCTTTCCCAATCCCACATATTTGTCTAGAATTGCATCCTGGCACTGCAGGAAGATGAGTGTCTCCCCTGTTAGCACTCCTGGCACTTTGGTGCTCAGTCAGGAGCCAGTTCTGCCCCCCTCCAAAGAGATCGAGGACAAGTGGTGTCTTCTAACCTGTCTGACACAGAAGACTAGCTGTTCTGAGGGAGTGGAGGTAAAGTTTTCATCAGAAAGGAAGATGGTGGGTTTGACCTGAGCTTCTTTAGCATCTAAACTCCTTCCTGGAGTGAAAAGTTCAACAACAAGATGCCTCGAATGGATGCTGGTGACCTTCATGGGAGACTGGCCTTCATTCTTCTGTGACTTTATCTATGTAGACCTTAAATTATGAATGCAGCTTAAGGACTCAAAGAGAGTCCTGTTCCGTGTTCCTCAGAGCACCTAAATATGACAGTGATGAAGTCAACCCAGGTATAATTTAAAACAAATTGTTTTTATGCTTGTACTATATAGAATCTATCACTATTAAAGACAATAGTCTTTATGTAACATGGTAAACATAAAGTAATATTGTAAAGGTGTAAGCAGAAGTATAATTAGCAAAGGCCAACCATAGGGAATCAGGATAACTGGAAACTTTAGCTAATTTAGTCCCTTATCCAGCAAAAGGAACGTGCCCCACGCTGCTACTTTTTGATGTGAGGTCCCAGACTAGCTCTCATGCTCCAGCAAAGAGACACAAAAAGCCAAGTAATTCCAGGGAATTAGCAGTATCACTATGCTTTGCTGAATATGGGGGGCGGGGTGTGACAGAATGTCCAGGCAGAGTGTCTGCTGACAGAGGGCAGGAAGCAGGCAACAAACACCCTGGGCTTTGGCACCAAATTAGAGGGTCTCCAGTTAGCTAGGCTCCCTTATGAGTCAGCTAGTGTTCCAGAGACTCAGGTCTGCTCAAACAGCCACAGGAGGTGTTAGTGCTTCTCGTTTCTTTTAGTGACACCATCTGATCAGAGGCTGACCCCTTAGTCCTCCGACCTCCACAGCGTACTGCACTCGCACATATCTGTGTGTTCATACACACACACACACACACACACACACACACACACACACACACACACACACCTTAAGAATTATTTACATATACATTGGTGTTTTGCCTGCATGAATGTCTGTGTAAGCATGCCAGGTCCTCTGGAACTGGATTTACACGGTTGTGAGCTGCCATGTGGGTTCTAGGAGCTGAACCTGGGCCCTCTGGAAGAGCAGCCAGAGCTCTTAACTGCTGAGCTGTATCTCCAGTACCCGCACTTAAAAAAGAAGAAGAAGAAGGTTGCTGCTGGAATATTTACTCATGCACTCCTCAAGGGACATGGATACTTTGAGAATCATGTCAGAGAGGGCAGGGTGGAACCTCAGCAGTTGAGTAATTACATAAAAGCATAGATGTCCTGTTTTGCCATCTGACACGAGCCAAAACACATGCCCTTGCCATCTTTTATCTCACATATGCCACATTACCACCCATATCTGTCACTTGCGCCTGACAGGAGCTTGATGGATTTTTATTTGTTGCTTTCTACAGATTTTGAGCCATATAAGTTCATCAACAGTGAATTTCAAAACTGCTCGTTTCTTCACAACAAGACAGGATGCCAGATTACTTTTGACGATGACTATAGTGCCTACTGGATATACTTTGTCAACTTTCTCGGGACACTGGCAGTGTTGCCAGGAAATATCGTCTCTGCTCTCCTGATGGACAGAATCGGGCGCTTGACAATGCTAGGTGCGTGCTTACATTCCTGGAAAGAAAGGGAGCTGTCCCTGTTTCCTATCTTATCTCCTCCCTTAGAAATGCACGACTGTAAGAAATCCCTTAGGCCTTTCAGTATGTCTGAACCGTAGTAAAATTGTGTCCAATTACATTTCACATGAGCAATCCCCATGAGTTACACACCGCAAAACTAATTATGTGTAGCTAATGTATATTTTTCCACAGAAGTGTGAGAGCAGGGGATGATGTGCATTTGTACATATCACATTCAAAAGGTATTTAGATCACTCTTCGGACAGGTGGATACACTTGAACTTCAGTTCTGTGGAGCCTAGTCTGAAGCTTCCCCATGGAGCTGTCTTCTTGGGAGAGCTCCACAGCCCAGAGATCCTAGCTCTGCTGAGGTGACAGGACAGGAAACTTTCAATCTTTTCTGTCCTCTGTTGGCAGGCGGCTCCATGGTGCTCTCGGGGATAAGTTGTTTCTTCCTGTGGTTTGGTACCAGTGAATCCATGATGATTGGCATGCTGTGTCTATACAATGGACTGACCATCTCGGCGTGGAATTCCCTTGACGTAGTCACAGTGGAACTGTACCCTACAGACCGGAGGTAGGCTGACATGGGACCACTAAAACGTCACTACCGAGCTAAGCAAACTGTCACTCCCAAGGCGGTGAAAATCCACAAAATACCTAGCTTAGGGACTTTTTGGGTTTGCTTGTATCTTTTAAAAAGATTCCTAGCAGGAGTTAATAGGACAGTGCAGAGATGTAATTATGGCCATGATTTAACATGTTGGCTAACAATAATAGAGAGCTGTAATGTCACAGTGAATATTGGGATTTAATAGCCGGTCTTAACCTCCATTGTGGAGACTTATCAGTCCTGTGAGGGTCATTACCTTACATTGGCAGGTACCTGTACTAGCAACTATAAAGAGGTAGAAGGCGTCTCTTGACCTTTCTAGTCTGTTGGAAGAAAGCCTAATATATTTATAATTATAAAAAAGGAGGCTAGAGAGATGGCTAGTGGGTAAAGCACTGGCCATGCCAAGTGTGAAAACCTAGAACCCACATAAATCTGAGCACAGTCGCAGGAGCCGGTTCTGCCCCAAATCCAATGCTTGCAGTGGGAGGTAAGGACAGGAGAACCCCCAGAAACTTGCAGGCCAGCCAGAGTGCGGCATGCTACAGCAAACGACAAAGATACTCTTTCTCAGACAAAGTGGGAAGAGGGAACACCACCTGAGATTGTCCTCTGTGAGGTTTTTTTCTCCTTCTCACTGGCAGCTCAGTGGGGGTGGGGGGTGGGGTTGCAGTCAAAATGAGTTTCTCTGAAAGCAGACTCCGAAGACCAGCATCTAGGTGCAAATCTGTGTGTGTTTACTGTCACATATGTATACTTTACCCAATCAGCTAAAGTCATATTGAGTTACCGTCTAATGAGTCCAAATGGCACACAACCCTTATTATGTGAGAGTGTGTGGGGGGCGGGGTGTGACAGAATGTCCAGGCAGAGTGTCTGCTGACAGAGGGCAGGAAGCAGGCAACAAACACCCTGGGCTTTGGCACCAAATTAGAGGGTCTCCAGTTAGCTAGGCTCCCTTATGAGTCAGCTAGTGTTCCAGAGACTCGGGTCTGCTCAAACAGCCACAGGAGGTGCTAGTGCTTCTCGTTTCTTTTAGTGACGCCATCTGAACAGAGGCTGACCCCTTAGTCCTCCGACCTCCACAGCGTGTGTTCACACACACACACACACACACACACACACACACCACTTTTTTAAAAAAAAAGACAGAGAGAAGAAGGTTACTACTGGAATATTTACTCATGCAATTCCCAAAAGACATGACACTTTGAGTATCCTATCAGAGAGGGCGGGGTAGAACCTTGGCAGTTGAATAATTACATTAAAAGCATAGAAGTCCTGTTTTACCATCTGACATGAGTTGAAACATATGCCCTGTGCCATTTTTTATCTCATTCAAAATTCCCATGTTTTATTGCCATGGAAGTCCTCTGCACTAGAATACTCTGTAGCCTTTGAAAAGAAAGGGAACACTCCCACAAACCAACTATGTTGAGACATTTGAGCACTTGATCTGTTACTGATCTAGTGTCTTCCCTCTGACTTCATTTTATTAATTTATTGACCACCCCTAGATATATCCTGTACAGGACAGACTCACAAATTAATTTCTCAGGAACATCTTCACATCTTTTCCTAGCTAATAAGACCTGTTTGTTACCCATATGGCTACTTTCCTATAGAGCATTCAAAACACAAGAACCCTAGATACCTAGTTATCAAGCACTCTCATTCACATTCTTAGTAAACTCTCTGTCGTGTTCTTAGGCATTGAGAAGAGTCCTACAGTCTGCATATGGCATCCCCTTGACCCAGCCAACCTACATGCACTCTCTCTGTGTAGTGAATACACTGAGTTTTCCTTCATCAGCATCTCATTTTGAAAACTGCACCCGCAGAATCGGGCATTGACGGATACATTTTAAGTCATGCCCTCTGTGTTAAAGTAAAGCTGTGACAGCCTCCTTCCTGTTCACTTTACTTTGTGAGTTTGATGGAATTTTAGATTCAATCAACTGGTCACATAACTCACAGGAGAAGTGATGAGTAGTCTCTTGGGGAGGGGCACTGGCTTCGAATAGGAAGAAAAGAAAAACACAATAATTGGGTAGGCCTTTCCTCTGAGAAACATCAAGCAGCCCAGATTCTGTGCTTGGAAAGGTAAAACACCAAGTAGAGAAAAGGTAAACTTGCTGTGTGAGTTCACTTGGGTCCACCAGGAAAGAAGAAGGCAGGAAGGGATTGGATGTACAGGAACTGGGTGATCTCTGCATGCTGTTTCCTCTCCTGGGAGGGCAGACCCATGTCAGTCCCATGCACATAGAGTTACAGCGTGGTCCGGTTGGGTCTCTGGGAGAAAAGGACATGGTGTTTGCTGTGTCAGGCTTCTTTGAAGAGTAGTGTCTGAACTTGGACTTGAAGAATAGTGGGTTACAGGCACACAAAGAGGCGGGAAGAGCAGGGCAGTCTGAGAGATGCCACCTGAAAAGTCCTGGGAGTCACAGAGGCCAGCCCATTGATTGTCCCATGAGAACCAGAAGAGGGGCTTATAGAGAAAAAGACAAAATCATGTGTTGGGAGTTCACACTAATGACCACAGAGGAAGCAGAAATCTCACTTGCATTGCACCCCGAGGAGGAAGATGTAATCTAGAGAAAATGTAGATGGGAAAAGGAGAGGTCAGGATCCCACGTTTTCATGGATACTAAGGAGGAAAAAAAAAGTAAGAAAACTGTATGGTTGATTATAGATTGAAATGAGGGAAAGCGGTTGTCAAAGGGAGGAATCTTTGTTTCTGCTTGCACTTGACGGGATGTTTGTGCCATGTTGAAGCAGGGACACGCTGGAGGAGCAGAGCATTTAGACTGGAGTCAGGGAGATAATGAGTTCCATTTGGAGGAGGTTGAATCGCCATGTCTTCATGGAGCTGCCCAGTGGGCATTTGAATATTTATGTCAGAAGCAAAAAGATGCCTCAGCTGGGGATAGAACCCACTGACTAATTGATCCAGCAGATGCTTTGGGAATGCATATCACATGCCAGAGCGGTTTTCACTGGAATCCACGAGTGCTCAGATGACAAGCCTGTGCTTAATGGAGCCTATGCTCTGGTTGGGAGAAGAAAATCAATAAACTACTAAATAAGTGAAGTGGACAGCATATCAGTTGGTGCTGAGTGCTATAGAGAAAAACAAAACTACCCAGGGGCATAGAGAATGCTGTCATGGAGAAGGGCTGTAGTTGCAATTGCAGGGTCCAAGGAGACGTAGATCCCATAAGGTGATGTTTGAGTAGCTACTTTGGAAGAGACTCTTCACAGCATAGGTGACAGTAATGGCAAGGCCCCAAGAGTAGGAGGGGAAGGGATCAGTTAGAACTTGGCATGCCCACATTTCAATGTCCCCATCCTCACCTTCTCTTTTTAGTCCCTTTTCTTGTCTAAACTGTAAACACTCTCGAACCCCAAGTGTAGCCAAGTGGTCTTGTGTGCTATTGGCACATCTTGGGTTTCTTGGCCAGCATGTCTTTCATCTAGCCAGTGGCTTTCTGCTGCCACCCTGTGGCCATGGCAGAGTTCTTCCTCACACTGCCTATGTCCTTTGGTCTTTCCCTCCCTGGAGCTCAGGCCGGGGCCCCACACCTGGAAGGTGATGTAATCCAGGCTCACACCGCATCGCTCAGACCTCCAGCCCCTGCACAGGCCTCAGACTGGAGTGAAAATCCTTCCTGCAGTGAGTTCCTACCTTTCCCTGGCCACTGGCCTCCTCCTTCCTGTGCTCTCAAGTGTGCACAGTTCAGATATGACCACTGGCTCTCAAATGTGCACAGTTCAGATATGACCCCAAAAGGGATTGAAAATGGGGCAGCTCACACCCTCTGCTAGCCTTGATGGTCTGTGCTGTCACCCAGGTCTGTGGGATTTTTCTCATTCTCAGTGAGCTAACATTAAAACACTGGCCAGAGCTAACTCCCTAACTCCCTCCCCCAGGACTGTTCCAGTTCAGACAGATATTTTCATTTCCTTTCCACGGCCAGCCAGTATCAGTATCCATGACCCTTACTGACCATGGGTACCATGTTCATCCTGTACCTCAGTGGATCCTTCTATTGCCAGCATCCTCTTTGTCATCAGCATCATCTGCTGCTCTATAACAGCCTATTTATTTATTTATTTATTTATTTATTTATTTATTTAGATTTTGATATAGGGACTCTATGAACCTACCCAACCTATGTATTCCTGGTTTACTTTTCTCTATGTGCCATGTCATGACATTATATCTGTTAGCATTTTTCCATGTTTACATTTTGGCCATTGAGCAGACTCAAATTCTTCCTGTCTCTGGCAGTTAAAAGTAGACAGTTTGAGTCTGCTGGACTCCGAAGATGTCTGGTTTCCCACTGCACTAATGCCAGGGCATTCTTTCCAATCAACTGCATGCCCTAAACCCTACTCATGTCACCAATGAAACCCATCCTCCATCCTTGCCAGCTTCTAGAATGGTCCATCTACTGCAATCACTGCCTGCCTCCTGATTCATGTGCTACGGTTAGTGAACCACACCACTGAGCACATGGCAATGGGACATAGTTTATTACTTACTGTTTACTATCTGATACTAACTAAAGTATTGGTTTCTCAGGAATAGGACTTGGTCTCCCTCATTTGTTGAATGAATGAGATACACATCTTAAGCTGAGCATGGTGGCCCATATAGCAGAGCCTAAAAGTCAAAGGAGGGAGGAGCACAAGCCAAAGGGGGAGGGAGCACAAGCCAAAAGGGGAGGAACACAAGTCAAAGGGGAGGAGCACAGGCCAAAGGGGAAGGAGCACAGGTCAAAGGGGGAGGAGCACAGGTCAAAGGAGGAGCACAGGTCAAAGGGGAGGAGCACAAGTCAAAGGGGGAGGAGCACAGGTCAAATGGGAGGAGCACAGGTCAAAGGAGGAGCACAGGTCAAAGGGGAGGAGCACAGGTCAAAGGGGGAGGAGCACAGGTCAAAGGGGGAGGAGCACAGGCCAAAGGGGGAGGAGCACAGGTCAAAGGGGAAGGAGCACAGGTCAAAGGGGGAGGAGCACAGGTCAAAGGGGGAGGAGCACAGGTCAAAGGGGAGGAGCACAAGCCAAAGGGGAAGGAGCACAGGTCAAAGGGGAAGGAGCACAGGTCAAATGGGGAGGAGCACATGTCAAAGGGGGAGGAGAGCACAGGCCAAAGGGGGAGGAGAGCACAGGCCAAAGGGGGAGGAGCACAGGTCAAAGGGGAGGAGCACAGGTCAAAGGGGAGGAGCACATGTCAAAGGGGAGGAGCACAGGTCAAAGGGGAAGGAGCACAGGTCAAAGGGGAAGGAGCACAGGTCAAAGGGGGAAGCAGTACAAGTTCATGGCCAGCCTAAGTTACAAAGACTCTGTCTCAGAAAAAAGAAAAGCAAAACAAAACAAAAAACAAAAAAACTCATACAAAAAGAGAAGGAAGTGCACTTTGTATAGTTTACCTGGAAATGGACTGTAGTGTTCCTCCATGCCTGAGGCCAAGCTGCCTCACTTCTGAAATAAGTCACTTAGATCAGTTTTGTGGGCTTTCTGCACTGACCCCTCAGTGTCTCTGTTCCATTTTTGCCATTGTCATCCTTGATCTCTAGATCCATGGTTGTCAGCTTCCTCCCTCATACAGCAGTGCCTGCTGGAGACCTGTTCCTGCTCCCTCTGCTGCACCAGCCATTGTAGCATGTATATTTCCGCCAGCCCGCCAGCCCGCCAGTCTGGGCCCACAGCCGCGCCAGCCCCAAATAACACTCTGAGACTCTGTATTTGATACAATCCTGTTGGCCAATTACCATTATTGTTTATGGACTAGCTCTGTCTTAATTATTAACCCATTTCTACTTATCTAAGTATTTCCACATGGTCGTCTTTTCAGGGAGCCGCACGGCAGGCGTCTTCCTTCCTGGGCTACATGTCGACTCCACCTTCCCACTTCCTCTTTCCTCCTTGTCTCCTAGCCCCGCCTATCTTGCTATCTCATTGGCCACAGGGCTTTATTAACCAGTATGAGAAACATATATACAGAATAACATCTCCCATCAAGCCATGTTGCCTTAGTTAGGGTTTCTATAGCATGACCACAGCAACTCTTATAATGGAAAACATTTAATTGGGAAGGCTCGCTTACAGCTCAGAGGTTTAGCCATTATCCATGTGGTAGAAAGCAATGCAATGGTCTCTCTAGGCCTCCACTCAGGGACACCCCTGACACCTGCCTGGCCTCAGCAGGTTTCCTCGATCTCAGAGGCAAATTCCATAACTCCTTTCTTCTATCTTTAGCTCTGAAGCCTGAACCATGTGGCCAAAGGTGCCACGTTCTCCTGCTTGCTTCTTTAACAGCTTTGTGTTTTCAATAGTTCTTTCTCTGATTAAGGCTGGCTGTCCTGAAACTTTCTCTGTAGACCAGGCTAGCCTTGAGCCCAGAGATCTTTCAATTATACCTTCAACTGCTGTCTGTTTTAGAGGATTTCCTTCACTGCCTAACCTTGGTTGTTCTAGAACTTGCTCTGTAGACCAGACTAGCCTCAAACTCAGAGAGCTTTCAATCTGTGCCTTCCAAGTGCTGGAAAGGTGTGCACCACCACACCTGGGTCTAAACATTTCTTTAATTCCTTTTCACAAGTTGTAAACTTAGCTGGGTAGGATCTTGCCCTGAGACGACCACTTCCTTTATTCCTTTTTCAGTTTGTTTATCTCCTTGAACACCGGACTTAGTTCCATTCCATTTTCTGGTTTTCCTTTTCTCCTTTACATTTTTCTTGCTCCTTTTCATTATAAACTCTCATTAAAGTTACCACTAATAACCACATAACAGAATCTATACTAAGATGTTTTGAGATTTTCTTTGCCGATGGAATTAGTACAAAACTCTTCAATTTAGCCTGAAGCAGACTCTTCAGACAGAGGCAAAAGGCAGCCACAGTCTTCACCAAAATATCACAAGAATGATCTCTAAGCCACATATTAATATTCTTCACCTTTAAGCCTCTTGAGCCAAGTGCTTACAGTTCAAATCACTCAGCACCATTGACTTCCATGTTCCTACTAGATGGCCTGTTAAACAGCACTTAAAGCTGGTACCAACTTCTGTCTTAGGATTTCTATAGCATGAAGAGACATCATGACCACAGCAACTCTTATAAAGGAAAATATCCAATTGGGAAGGCTTGCATAGAGTTCAGAGATTTAGGTCCATTATCCTCATGATGGGAAACAAGGCAACATGTAGGCAGACATGGTACTGGAGAAGGCTGTGAATCCTACATCTTGCAGGCAACAGGAAGTGGCCTGAATCACTGGGAAGTACCTTGAGCATACAGGAGATATCAAAGCCCACCTCAATGGTGACACCCTTCCCTCAGCAAGACCACACCTACTTTAACAAGGCCACACCTCCTAATAGTGTCACTCCCTTTGGGAGCCATTTTATTTCAACCAACCCCACAGGTGGGAGAAAGAAAGCTGTTCAGAATCCAGGTGCAGGTCCTGATAGAAATCAGCTGGACAGCTGGGAGGAATCCTCTTGCCTTTCTGGGCCTTGTTTTTCTCATCTGTGAACTGGATGGCAAATGAGGTGCTGGGCTGAATATTTCAGATGTTGACTTCACCCAGTGCTCTACAAAAGTAGCTCTTCCTACCTCATTTACAGACGAGGAAACGAGACCCAGACCTGAAATAGGGACAGGAATAGCTTAGTCTCAGCCCCAGATATTGTATTCAAGAGTGCTATTTTCAGGACAGGTGACAGGAGGCTTGAGGCACAGATCTGGGGTCTGCGTTCAGGAAGCTTTTCTGGAACCAGCCAGGGATGGTGGCACAGGCCTGTAATCTCAGCACTTAGAAGGCTGAGATCAGAGGGCTGCAAGTTGAAGAACTGCCTAGGCCACAGAATGAGTTCAAGGCCAGTCTGAATCAAAACAGCAGCAGCAGCAGCAGCAACGACAAAACCCTCAAATCCAAAAGAAAATAAAGTTAAAAAAACAAAAACCCAGAAATCCATGGGTTGTCGGGTTACACAACAACATGAATGGTTCTTGACCTCAGATGAACTGCCATTTGCTGCCCAGCTTTCTTAGTCATTCAATCTTCGTCACCCTGGCCCAGGCCCACGCTTTCTAGCCAGGGTATATCAGATTCTGTGATAAGACACAAAGGATCTCATTATTACCTAGGATTCATGGTAATATTTTATTTTGGCAGGTGCAAGCTACAGGGAGCACGGGTAGCGTAGAGGGACTCTGGGGAGGAAATGGACAGCCACCTTGAGCCTAGAGAGTCTGCTCGGCCTACAGCTTGTGGGAAACTTTCTTTTCCACCTGAGGGAGTGAAGAAAGCAGGTTGATGGGGGTTCAGGCTGACAGTGAGGAAGATGCTACCCTTTTCAGTAAGGCAAATATTTTTCATTAGATATCAGAAAGCAATGTAGGGACAAGTATGTAGTTCAGCAGTTAGACTCACATGTACTGGGTTTAGTCACCACCACTCAGACAGAAACAAAGAACAAGCAACTGGACCCAGCCATCTGACGAAAGTACAGACTGATTATTTTCTCTCAAAGAAACAAGGCGGTATTTTGGCATCAATAAACAAACATCATCCAACTAACGCCCATGAAAATGTCCAAAATTGCCCATTTGAATGCTTCAAACTCCACTTCTAACATACTTGGAAGCATTCAGGAAATTGTTTATTCACCGAGTACCACAGGCAATCCTCATGCCTGTGAGGAAAGGGTTCTCCGTGAGCAGTTGCAAGGACTATGCAGCCCCCTCCAGATGGAGCTGGCCTAGGGGGTTAACTCTACTTTAGGAAACGCCCAGGGTTGCAGCAGGCAGGAGTGTGGAGCTGTGGTGTGTGCCGAAGCTGTAATGAAGGAACCCTGAGGCCCCAGGAGAGAGCAGACACTGAGTTAGGGAGAAGCTGGCGGTATGTGTGGGAAGCAAACCAAACAGGGACAGGGACAGGAGCCAGTGTGGTGGCTCATGGCTTGGGAGTCCTTGAACTCTGAAGCTGTGGCAGGTTTGCTGCAGGATTGCCTGGGCTAGAGAGACCCTGTCTCTAAATAAATAAATAAATAAAAGCCAGAGTGGGGAAGTTGGAAGGATCTGATTGGTGGGAGGGGGGGATCGGAATGCATCGTAGCACCTGCTACATAAGCCAAGAGGGGCTCTCTCTGTCTGTCTCCTCTCACCTATCTCATAGACACAAGCTCCCAGTCTCCACTAAGCAGCATCCTCCTGGTTTTCCCTGGCTGATCTACAGTGCCTGACAATCCCTAGGGCACACCAAGTCTGCTGTGTATTTGAGTGTTAATTGCAGGATCATTCATGTTAACCCCCATTTGGAAGCCTCACTAGCCAAAGACGCAGTAAGAGAAACAATAGTTACATGCTAAATGTAACGTTCAAACACAAACAAATGAGACAAAACCTCAGGGGTGACTTTAAAAAAAGAGAGCAAAGTTGTGTAAAAGCCCTGCTTGGCATCATTTGCATGACTGAAAGGGATTCGGAGAGGAAAATGATTTGTTGGCGGAGGGGAAATGCATGTTTTCTTTTGTAGTTTTCCTTTTTGTTTAACCGCACATCCAAGTCAATTTTAAAATGCAAATATCCCTGGGAAAGTAAAAGTGTTCTCTGTCCTGGACACACCTTGTGGTCATAGAATTTCTGAAAAATACCAATGCCTAACCCCATGAGAGCAATAAAATCAGAACCCCTGTGGATGTAGCCTTTGACGTTGTTGTGGAGCATTGCTGTTTGTGTCTGTTTTTATGTTTTTGCTTTGAGACAGGATATCTCTTAAGTGGCTCAGTCTGGTCCTACATTTGTTTTGTAGCCCAGGCTGCCCTAATCTTGTTACTTCTCCAGCCTCTACTTCCCATATGCTGTGTTTATAGGCATGTGCCACCATATCCAAGTGGCATTGCTGTTTGAAAAGCTCCCAAGAATGCCCACGTTTGAGTGGTATGAGGCAGTAGAGTGTTTATACCCGCCCGCATACCTTAGATCAGTCAGCCATCCTAACCCTAGGTTGGTAACAGCTGTGTACAAAGGCAGAAAACATGAGCCTAGGGCTGGAGAGAGATAGCCATTTGGCATTAAAGAAGCCTTTGAGGTGTGGTAAGGTAGACTGAGTAGGTACCAAGAGATAAATGTGTGAGTAAGAAAGTACCTGTCCACATGTTATCCTTCACCAGACGTTCTCCACCTGTCCCAGTGAGGCTGGTCTGGTTCTCATGCATTCCATCTGGGACATCTCCCCCATTTGCACCCACCCCAAGTCAGATCTGCCTGGGCCCTCATGCTCAGAGCATCCTTCATCCTTTGCACCTGGCATGTGTGTTGTCACCATCTCTCCTCACCTGCTTCGGGGAAAAGAGAGCCTTCGGTTCTGTAGTCAGTGCAGCATAGGGCAGTGCTTGGCATGTAAGAGATGCTCAATGGCTTGATGCCAGGCTTGATGGTGCATACCTGTAATCTCAGCACTCGTGGAAGCAAGAAAATGGAGAGTTCAAGACTAGCCTGGCACATAAACAAAGGAAATAAAACAGTACTCATTGAGTCATTATTAAATTAATGCAAATAAGTGCATAGGAGAATATGAATATAGATGTGTGTGCACTTGAGATAAATTTGCTTAACAAATACTCAAGGGGGTTTAGGCTAGTTAGCATTATAGTTTGTGCAATCAAACAGATTCAGTGTCAAAATAACTCTTGTGTTGACCTGGGAAAGTAGCCTTTGTTCACATTGTTTCTGAGACAAATGAAATCCGTGTGTGTTTTTAAAAAACCCGTCTCCAGATGAACGTTTACATTGAAATGTAGCCTTGATTTAAGCACAGCTTGTGCTTTTCCAGATGCCCCATGCTGAGTCTTGAGTATTCTTTTTATAACCCCTATGGATCACTAGACTAAGCGGAGGGAAAAGGTTCCTTCCGGAAGCTCAGCCTAGAAGGATTCCCTTTCAGCAGACGACATCTATGATCAGAACCCACACTCCACTATTCCAGGCCTTTGCAAAGTACATCAATTACTTCTTCCCTGGTAATTTCATCAGGAGGTGGAGCATGTTAAAGCAAGGGCTAATTAAGCATGGGGCTTGATGCATGCTAGGTATGGCCCTGAGTCCTACAGATCTTCACTTTCTCCCTTTCATCCAAAACATAAGCAGCCCTACAAAGAAAGGAGAGGACGGATAGGACAGTGCTAGTCTCCCTCCATCCACAATGGAACCAGCAGTTATCCTTACGCAGCCTCCATTAAAACTTAGAAGGGGCTGGAAAAATTGCTCAATGGTAAGGGCATCAACTACCCTTCCAGAGAACCTCGGTTTGATTCCTTGAACCCAACACATGGCTTACAGTGGTCTTAACTCTACTTACAAAGGATTAGATGCTCTCCTCTGGCACCCAAGTGTCCATATGTATAAAATAATACAATAAAATGTAACTAAATGAATCATAAGACAGTATAAATAAACTAGAACCCACTACATTGTGAAATCTTCCAAAGAACCAGCCACGCTTCTCCTGGGGGGGGGGGGAGAGAATGGGGAATGTGGTTAGTGTAGGGAAAGGATTTATGTGTTAAAGATGTGTATAAGCAATAATAGAGGATGAAGTCTGGCAGGAGAGAAGTGCAGAGGGCAGGGCTTAGAGAGAGAGATTTCTCTCTCCTCTTTTGATGATTGCTGGGTAAGAGGAGGCAGGAAAATGTCTTGGTCTGAAAAAGAATACAGCCTTCCGCTGAGACGTGAAGTGAAGCTCCTCACAACCCATGTCCCTTGCCCTCAAAGGACTTTGTGAGCATGAGATGACATGCAGAAGCAATGTGCTTTCTTTGAGAAAAAGCAGAGATGAAATGAATGAAGGCTGTGCTGTAGAGAAAGCAGATAGCCGCCAGGAAGGCTTGCTTTTGGAGTGTTTTCTGTAACACAGCTGGGCCTCGGACATGCCGAGCCTCACGCTCTCCAGCTGCAGATATTTGAAGGAATAACTTACGCACTCAGAAAAGGGCAGACATGATTTCTTGAATGCTGACACTAAATTTTTATCTGAAGCACTGCCTCAGCTTGGGAGATGAGATGGAGAGTGTTAAGGAACAAGGATTTGTTCATCCCCCCTTAGAGTACTACATGTTCCCTACGCCAAAGTCATCAATGCCACCCTGACATCTCCAGAAGTCATCTGGTCCCCAGCTCCAGATCCAGGGATGTGAGGAGATAGGCCTCCACATTTTATACCCTGTTCTGGGTCATAGCAGAGGATCATGGCTTAAAGACATATGGGTGTTCTAGCCTACATGTAAATCCTACATGGATCATTCTGAAGCCTTGGAGTCCTAGACTTCATCATAGCAGGGGAATGTTTTCCTTTTCCTTATCAGCAACACACATGCTCTAACCGTTCTCCCTCAGCAGGATGTACTTTATCTTAACACCAGAAGATGAAGGTGACAGCTCATGACAGTTTGTCAAACAAAGGACCAAGGGGAGCAGGGCCTTAGGAGGGGGCGGCATGAACAGGTGGCACTCAGCGGATTTCTAGGGCAATGGAGTGATTATTCTGAGTGCTGCCATATTGTGTGGCAAATGTCACCATCTATTCATCAATCCCTATAGGAGGACCAAACCCAGAGTGAGTCTAGTGTTGGTGGTGAGCGTCCACTAATGATGATGTTAGGTAGCGCTAGCCCATCGAGGCATCTGGATAGAATGGGGACCCGGCTCTGAAGGGACCAGGTTTGTATAGGATTAAAGGAAGTGTTAAAGGACGGGTTAAAGATGTGTCTAACCAACGCCTGAGAACAAGATCTGGCTGGAGAGAAGTACAGAGAGCGGGTTAGCAGAGAAGCACAGATAGTATTGTTCTTCTCTTTGGGTGATTGCTGGCAAGAAAAGGCGAGAAACCTTTGCTCTCTCCACACCTGTACTTTAGGTAGGGGGAATTGAGCATGAAGGAGTTCTATTTATTTGGGGCTTATTTTGTTGTTTGCTGCTCCGTTTTAGATGTGTGTGAGCCAGCGAACTCATTGGTAGGAGGTGTTAGCACCCAGCCTGGGCTCCTGAGCTCAGGGGTGGAGGGTTTAGAGATGTTGGTTCTTTTTCATTGGAGTGGCAAGTGGCTGGCTGCATAGGAACTATAATATATATTTGGGAGGGGGGGTTGGTGGGGCAGGGCTCTGAAAACACAGAGTGCAGAAAATATCACTACTGTATGAGCTGTGATGAGCAGTTGTCAAAGGAAACCCCACACCTAAAGACGGACAAATCAGTCACAGACACAAAGTGTTAACTGCTTCATTCTGCAACACAGTTTCCTTTGTGGGTTCAAAGAAAACTTATCCTAAAATTGCTGTACATGTAGTCTGCCTTTAATCCCCACTGGCATTCAATGAGAAGCCAAAACACAACAAACTGTCAGAGAGAAACTCACATGCTCTCATGATGTCAGTGGGAGACATAAGATCGTGAGCAAGATTCAAGTTTCTTGCCCAGGACACAGAAAACCACTCAATACATGAATACTAAATAGATGAAGATTTTTGTTTGCCAAAGAATTTACATGTGGGGGCTGAGGGTGAAGTGATTGATGGGACTAACTTAGTGAGTCTGAGGCACTGGGTTCAATTCTCAGAGGGAGAAAAAAAGAAAGAAGTGAGAAGAGGTGGGGGAAGGGAAGGAACAGGGATGAAAAGACATAAGAGGAAAAACCTTGCATGCCTGAGTATCTTAGATGCTAACAGAAAACAGACAAGATCTTCAGGCCCATAATCTGATCCTTAGCTCGAGAATTCTGATGAGGATATGATAGTGTGTGTGCGCGTGCGTGTGTGTGTGTGTGTGTGTGTGTGTGTGTGTGTGTGTGTGTGTGTGTGTTATGTAGGGTATGTGCATATGTTGTATTAAAGTGCATATACAAGTGGGGGACATTGGGGTATTGTCTTTCCTTATTATTCCCTTCCTTTCTTTCTTTCTTTCTTTCTTTCTTTCTTTCTTTCTTTCCTTTGGTGTTGCTCGTTCGTTCGTTTGTTTTGACTTTTGGACTCAGGGTCTATTATTGAACCATTCTAGCTAGGCTGTCTGTCTGTGTTAGTAGAGACTTCCCATTATCTGCCTTCCTTTCTCTAGCCTACATTCCCTCCCCAACACTGGAGTTGGAGGAATGCAAAGCTATGCTATTGTTACATGCTCTGGAGGTTTGGATTCAGGCCTCTCACCATCTCCCAGCTGGTGATGACACTACATTAGCTTACCTTGGTCCACCATGTTCATTCCTAATGCTGAACACTACTAATCTGAAAGCCAGTGTGCTTGTAGGCTTCAGATTATAAAGCATTTTGGATTTCAGACTTCTGGATGAAAGGTATTCAACTCGAGTGTCTATGCACACATTCCAAACTCTAATCTGAAACAGTTAAGTGTAGGGTTTTGTTTGTTTGCTTGCTTGCTTGTTTGTTTTTTTATTCTTTGGGGGTCTGCCACCCAGCTCCCAAATTAATACATGGAGACTTTTCCTTTTTATGAATGCCCAGCCTTAGCTTGGTTTGTTTTCTAGACAGCTTTTCTTAAATTATCCCACTGCCTTTTGCCTCTGGGCTTTTTACCTTTCTCTATTCTATCCCTCTTCTATCCTTCTTACTCTGTGGCTGGTTGTGTAGCTGGGTAGCTGCTGGTCCCTGGCATCCTTCTCTCCTTTTTCTTTTTTATCACTCATCTTCTCTCTCTTCTTCCTTTTATTCCCTCTGCCTGCTAGCCCCACCTTTTTCTCTCTCCTACCTAGCTATTGGCCATTCGGCTCTTTATTAAATCAATCACGTATTTTAGACAGGCAAAGTAACACAACTTCACAGAGTTGAACAAATGCAACACATCTTTTTGCACCATTAAACAAATATTTCATAGCATAAAAGAATGTAACACATCTTTAACTACTTACTATTCCACAGCAGTTAAGGAAGGCCTCAATAATCCACATTAGGAGTGTTCAGATTGTACTTGTTTTCTTCTTGCTATCAAAAACATTAGGGATGTTGTCTGGCAGTTCACCCTCTTGGTACCTCAAAGAGGAGAACACATCTCCATTATCCATGAAAATTCAATTGACTTCAATCTTTGAAAAACTCTAATACATTATACTGACATGGCAGCAAATACCTATAATCACAGTTCTCAAGAGGCTGAGACAGGAGGATTACAGGTGCAATGTGAACTGATTCCTACCGGGCCTCTGATCTCCACAAATATTTCACAGTAACCCTGCCCACCTTAACACACATGAGCATACACACACAAGATGAATAAATGAAAAATAAATGAGTATAAAAATAAAGTCTAAAATATAAGAGGAAATTAAAAATAAAGTAAATCAAAAAGAAAAAAGATGCCCTGCAGTGGTGCATGCCTTTAGTCCCAGCACTCAGGAGGCAGGCAGATCGCTGAGAGTTTGAGGCCAGACTGGTCTACAAAGCTACACAGAGAAACCCTGTTAATAATAATAATAATAATAATAATAATAATAATAATAATAGTAAATCTAAAGAAACCCATTGCTGTAAAATTATATTCCATTCTGGAACAAAAGTTGAATTTCCTTCTAAATACAAGTATCTCTGAAATTATGGACACTTAATGAAACAAAATAACAAGTCACTTTTGTAAAGAGATGAGAACTTAGTAGATCACCCAGTTCTGCTCCTTGGGGCCTTTGGGGACAAAGGGGGGGGCGGGGGACGGGGGGTAATAGAGGAGGCAGAAACTAACCGGGTTCTATGCTGAGAGGATTTATATAGAGTGACATTGACTTTTACCTAGTAAAACCTTCCTTCCAACACCCATTGGGCCAGACAGACCTTTTTGCTTCTGTTCCTGACTGAGTCAGTAGAGTAGAAATAACGCCCACAGGAGACTGGACACACAACCTACAGCTGGTTTCTCTGCCTCCACATTTGTTGGTCGGCATTTAATTATCTGCTCCACCGACATGCAACACAATCTACTTAAAGACTATTGGAAAGAACTGCATGGAACTAACACTGAACCCCCCCCCGTGACGTTTTCTAAACCTTGTCTGTGTTTCTCTCTCTTGCAGAGCAACAGGCTTCGGCTTCTTGAATGCGCTCTGCAAAGCTGCGGCCGTGCTGGGGAACCTAATATTTGGCTCCTTGGTCAGCATTACCAAAGCAATCCCCATCCTGCTGGCTTCCACCGTACTCGTGTGTGGAGGACTCGTGGGGCTGCGCCTGCCGGACACACGAACCCAGGTTCTGATGTGACAGAACAAAAGCCATCTCCTTCTCCCACCGTGGGTCGGTCCTGCTGCCTGACTCGAGGCTGCAGAGTTATTTTGTGTGTAGAAAGGCAGCCGAGTATCAGAACACAAACTTTTGCTGTGACTTAAAGTGTAGCTGCGTACCGTCTTCCCCTCCAATGTGACTTTGCGCTGTTCTGTTTTTTTTTTTTTTTTTTTTTTTTTTTTTTCCAGGCATTGTTATCTTTTTCTAACCGTGATACTCCTGCCTCTTTGTGTCCCGTGGAAGTGTTCCTAAAATGTCCCAGTCAGCCAGGCTTTTCTGGGGCTTTTGTTCACCAACACTGGGAAGCTAAAAAGCTTGTAAGAAATAGACCCCGCCCCTGACGCATCATTAACAGGAAGTCTAAGTTGGCATGATTGCGTTTGTGCTGAGGAAAGGGATTTCTTCCCCCCCCCTTTTTTTATACAGAGTGATATTTCCTGTTTACTTAGGAAAAAAGGACACCCAGCCACTCTAGCTGTTACAGCAATGTGTTTCAAGAAAATTGTGTGACACCGCACACGCCTGGGAGGGGCTCTTTCAAGCAGGTCCATTAAGGTGGCTCTGCTAACAAGGAAGATTTAAAGTTTGTCCCCAGTTGGCAGCGAATGCCTGCTTGAGCTGCAGAAGCCAGATTTTAGATGAAAGCCGGATACATGTGAGGGCTGCTGTCCTGGGACTGTGGCAGTGTTTGAAGATCAGAGATCCTCTGCCTCTCTTTGCATTCCCTCACAAGCTGCCCCGTAACTGGCCAGATAGCTGATGCAGGGAAAGAAAGCCACTTCTTAAAAAGCCGCATCTGCTACACTTTTCCCATCTCTTGTCCAGCGATTGGCGATGGAAATTAGAAACTAAGAAATTCACAGCCAAAGCCATTTAGAAATGCAAAAGGGTGTTTCTCTCAATGCTGTTTCTTGAGGGTCAAAACCATCTGCCCTCCTTTGGTCAACTGTGCACTGTCACTTTTTAGCCCCCATCTCCACAGCAGGTCCTGTCCCTCCAGCTTCCTCCGGCTATGGACACCCCACCTTGTTTCTGGGTTGCCTCTGATCCCACCTTCTCTCCAAGGAATCCTCTGCCAGGCTGGACAGCATCTCCTGGTGGATGTCTGTCTGTTTTACCACTGGAATCTCCATGAGTGTGGAAGGAGAGGTCAGCAGGACATTCCCACGGGCCAGCTGTCAGCTAAATGACCTGGTCTCTCGCTAACTGCCCCTCCCCCAAACCGGTCCTTTTACACATCTTTGAAAACTGAAGCTTCCTTGTGGATTTGCAGCATGTGATAACAGCCAGCCTAAGTTCCATATTTAAATAACACTCTCTTTTTAACTCACCCTGTCTTATTGGAGGATGACCCTGGTTGCTTATTTTGTGCTATTCCTGCATGACCACAGCCCAGGGGCTTCCAGAAAAAAGGGAAACTTTTGTTTCTACTAATCATTCCGTTCAAAGATGGCCCTGCTCCCTGGAGCGCCCTCCTGCCACATTCCCTGATCCCTCCTGGAGCTCAAATTCTGTGAAAAGCCCTTTGATTAACATAAACCATTAATCCACTGCCCCAGCAAGTAATTCAGGCTTGGTAGAGGGGACAGCCTAGAGTTAAGATGGGAAGTGACAGAGAGTAGTTCCCAGGAGATAAAATAGATACGCAGACCCAGGATATTGAGGACATCAGAGAAAATCTGCAGACAGAGGTGGTCAGAAAAAGGAAAAATTTTAAGACTAGGCATGATTGACTTGAAAGATAGCAACAAAGCAGGAACCAAATCAGAACTCAATTCTGTTTCCTTTTGCCTCCCTGGGAAACAAACCTACTGTATTTTTAAAAAAAACTAGCAAAGTATCTTTCACGTTATTCATTTTCCATGTGGGTTCATTTCCGACTCCTATTTACCCGTGATTTGTCTTCAAAAAAAAAACAAAAAACAAAAAGGCATGTGGGGCCCAGAGTAGATCTTCTGGCTGAATGTGGCATGTTGGCATGTAAAGTAAATGCTGCAAAAATAAGATACGAATCTCTATCTCCCCACACAAAGGGAACGCTGACATATACAAGGGCATTGCTTTCTGTGCTCTTGAGTGGTAGTGAACTTACTGGATAATCTCTGGTCTCAAAATGTCTGTTCTCTGTCTTATAGTCTAATTGCATCAATTACATTCGAAACTGCAAGACACGGTTATTCGGAATTTTATCTAGATGCAGAACCCTACTTTGTAAGACCATCTGCCATCTATCCCCTTCATCTACCCCAGGCTTCCCAGGTGGCCCAAGAGGGATCTCTTCTAACCTCCTGGACAATCAGTGGTCACAAACCTTAGTCACCACCTTTCCCGCCTCTCATGCGGTTTCCTCAGGCTTTCTCATTGTGCGTTACCTTTATTGCCATGACAGTGTCCTCGTTGCTCCCACAGTATGTGATGCAGCTTCTTGGGTTTAATTAGAGATGAGGATATAACCAGGAGATTCAACAGAAGCACACCTAAGACACAACACCAATGCAGTCTCGGAGCCACAAGGCTCCACAACCAGGCAGAGCTCTTTCTGGGGTGACTACACTTGATCTTAGCAAAAAGGCCAAGAATTAAGTCACTGGTCATACTGGTCCTCAGTTTTTCCATCTGTAGAGAAAAAGGATGACACAGTTTTATTCTCCAAGATACCATGGCACTAAAATGAGAGTAGCTTTATCTTCTCTGTCTTCTGCTGATGAGAGCAGGAGGTGGCTTGGGAAGACTTCATCCAATGGGCTAGAACAGTTTTCGTGTTGTCTGTGCTGCCCATGCCTAGTGATTTTAAGTAGATCTCATTTCAGCTGCCATTGTTCCACCCCTGGTAGACACACTGCAGTTAGAAGACAATCTGATGGAGGCAGACCCACCAAGGCTGTATCCTCTACTCCCATCCCCATCTACTTCACTGTTTTCTTGAAATTACCTTTAATGGACCTAGGCCATCAGGAACGATGTTTCTCAATGACTTGACATAAATTGGTAGATGGATCCTCATTTACAAATCTCACCAATCAGAGCTCAAGTCTGCACCCAAAAAAAAAAAAAAAACTTATTTGCTTTCAGAATATCTGTGGACACGAAGGGAGGGATGGTGGAAGAGATGTGGCAATGGAGGGAGAGGCCCAGTACTCCATCGATTATGTTCCAGTGGCGAGATAGTGCACCTGGGAGACAGTCTAAACTCCAGGATCCATTCCAGATCATTCTGTGGGAGTACTTTCTGATGTCTTCTGCCAACCAAAATAGAATATGATATTCTCCAGTTTGTTTCTATCTTATATCAAAAAGGCTTGTACCTATTTCTTCATCAAAATGCCTTATATATTCATACACAAAAGGCTCCAAAGCCAGGAATGCCTGGGTTTAACCTTTGCCTGGAAATGTGGACAACTGACATATTGTTTGGGGCCTAATGACTATATATCAGGTTTCTTTTAAATCCCATGTTGTGCCAAACGTAGACTAGTTACCAACCACCCTCTCCCTTCCCCCCCAAAAGGACACGCTGAGACAACGAAAACACATCTACACAGTGGAGTGTTCTGAGGTGGCCTATGTGTTTCTTCATGTTTTTCTTCTGCTGAGCAAAGTGTCTATTTTAGGTAAAATGACTCTTGTAATGTAACGAAAGGAAGTTGTCAGGCTTTTGGATGCATTGCGTGTCCTTTCACCGTTTCAGGAAACTGGCAATTCTCCATGTACTGTTCTGTCTCTTTCCCTATTGACCATTCCCATGTCAACAGCCTCTCACCTACCACATGCAAAGCCGTTGCTGGGGCTTCCTTTCACTTTCCTCAGCGCCCAGATACAGTTTAGTCATCCCCGAATTTTGAGCCACAGGGTACACAGCCTGTGGGTCTGCTTAGGTCATTGATTAAAGCTGGTGGAGCTGGGTAGAGAGTTGGGTAGATAGGCCAGTCCCTGCTTTCATGAGATTGTTGGCTAAATTCTGGCCTATGGTTGTTTTAGGTGTTCAGGCACTGGGCTGTGTATGGATACGTAACACTCTGCAGTATTTCTTTGAGAACAGGGAGAGCCAGGGCAATGAAAAAGAGGGCAAACTCATAATCATCTCATGTTACCTGTTAGGCCTGTCAATGTCTTATGTCTCCAAGTTTTAAACAAGTTATAACAGGTAGTACAAGAACCATGCCGTGACAGGGGCGACCGGTGACAGGAGGAAATTTTTCTTAGTTAGGCTGACTTTGTGGGAGGGAGTACTAAACAGTCCTTGAAGCAAGACACATTCACGCAAGTGTTTCTTCACATGGTCTCAACAGGAAATTGCACTAAGATACAGTTAAAAAAAAAAAGAAAGAAAGAAAGAAAGAAAGTTAACAGGAAAGATAGCCCATGCCTTTTCAGAGATGTTCATTTCTCCAGAGCTGTTCTTTACAGGACGAGAGGAAGTGTGTTTCCCTCTGGGCATGTTAGAATTCTCTCTCCTGTGCCTCAGTAAGTCCTGGCAGCTGACAGCTGATCTCTGGCTTCTCCTCCAATCCTCCCAGGAGGTATTTCCTTTTTGATGTCAGTCACACTATCAGGTATTTCCTTTTTGATGTCAGTCACACTATCTTGGGGACATCTGAAAGTGACTTTCCCCTTCTCTAGCCTCAGCAGATAAGTCACCCAGAAAATAGGTTGTGACAACAGGAGACCAGGGAGGCTACAGGTTACAGTTTGAAATGGAGTGTGGCAGTGTTCTGAAGCTGCAGAGCTTTGGGACTCCTCAGCCTCCAAGGAGGCCAGGTAAAGAGAGGATGTAGTCACTGACCCTCTGAGCACCATGGTACCTTTACCCCCTCACCAGCTCTGTCCATGTCCTCCAGACAATTCAGATTCACTCCCTTCCATTCATTAATGTCCTCCTTCCTTCCTTCAGTGTAAGAAAGTGAGGATAAAAGCTGGATGATGGTGAGCAGGCCTTTAATCCCAGCACTCGGGAGGCCGAGATAGGTGGGTCTACAGAGTGGCCAGGACAGGCTCCAAAGCTACAGAGAAACCCTGTCTCAAAAAATAAAACAAACAAACAAACAAACAAACAAATAAATAAAAAGTGAGGTTAAGCCTTCCCGAGGCACCAGAACTCAGGAATGGATGTGTTCTAGAGCAAGGAATGTACATGTCCTTGCCTTTATGGAGCACAGAAGATGGAGAGACCCTGTGAGAATAGGAGTGAAGTAACGTGCTCCATGGGTCCCTGTAAAGGTCTGGGTTTCTGATGTCCTTCTAGCCCCACACCCTGATAAGATTAGCATAGAACCAGAGTGGCCCCTTTCTGAGTAGAAGACATCCTTGGCTTCCAAAAGGAGTATTCCTCTCCAGGAACATGGCATTCCATGAGAAATAGATGGCACATTGCTCCTCCTTATTTGTGTGAGTCCTACTCAGCACTGAAGGTCAGATGCTTAAACTACAAAGGTTGCCCATCTTCTGCATCCTGAACATATTTGCATGGTCCTTAGAGCCAAGAACATCAAGAACTAAAAAGAGGCAACAGCCTTCAGCCTTTGGTTCAAACTCAGATAAGTTTTTATGCCAAGCTAAAATCCTTCCTATAGTGCCCTAAGCAGCTTCCGGGAGCTCTGAGAATACTAGCCAGCCAGAACATAAGGGATGATGTCGTCTAAATCCAGCCATGGCTGGGAACAGGCTCAACCCAGTTCTTTAGAGCCAGTTGTTTAAGCTTCAGAAATTATAAGAAAGACAGTCAAGAAACATAGCCATCATTAAAAGTTAAATGCAATTAAATCAATTATATTTTAAAGCAATATATATTCAGAACTCATTACTTTCTACTTATTTTGCTACATTTTTTTGTATTAGCCATGCCCTTGAGGTAATATATATGTAGTATATCTCCATTATGGAAGTACTGTGTTATGGTGTCCTATTGGACCTATATTCCCAGTGACAGGGTCAAAGACATTTTCCTGAGCTCATCCATAGTGGTAACATTTATAGCAAGGAAAGTGACAAATGCCACAGGTCAGACTCCTCCCACTTCTACATTACCCCAGACATTGGTAAACATTTACCAGCATATCACTCTCTGAAGCCCTAAAGAAAATCTGGCTTCCTGTAACTCAGTGCTTTGCTAGCATGCACAGGGCCCTGGATTCACAGGGCAAGGAGGTTGGGCATCCCAACATACAGACCCAGGCCAGGTGGAACTGAATGTCCCCTTGGGCTTGTGAGTCGGCATTCCATTACCCATAAGTCCACCGGGAAGGCAAGATTTAGCAAGTACTCATGTCCATACTCAAAGGCGCCCTTCCACATTCATATTGGCTCATAATAGGACCAGCTGTGCAGAGAACCCACGGGCCTCTGGAAAAGTGTTCTTTCAGGAAAAGTCGCAGCAAATTAGCTGTTTCATGCACCTTCCCAAATGTGGTTGTATATTCTGGCCTGACCCAGGAACACATTGAACAGACCATGAGCTCTTTGTCAGCATCTGAAAAGGAAGTCCCTACAAGAGAATCTTTGAGGTGATTTCCACCTTGGTTGCCAGCTCAGCCTGCTTTTGGCAATGAGATCGTGGCGGTGGTCCTGTCCTTGGTTTGGGTATATGAGTGTTTTGACTTTCTATTCCTTCCTTCCCTTTTCTATTTTCCGTGCTGTGTCTGCTGCCCCGATGTTTGGCCCAGCCCCCACTGTTGTACTGTATATATGTGCTGCATGTGTGAACCCTCAGTAACTCCTATTTCAGGTTTCTGCAGTCCCCTTCTCGAGTTCAGCTGATCCTGCTAGGAACTCATCCTTCGGTATGCTCCTCCGTGTCTCATTTCCGATTGCCAAAATGTTGGGCCAAGTGTATTTTCACAAATTTTCCAAGACAGCCATGTGTATCCTTGTGAAAGGGCATGCTCTGTGTGGGTTGGCTCGTGTACAGTGTAAATCTATCACATGTGGACGTGTGTATACATTTATATGCCAGATAACTATCATTCATGTAACAGCTACAGAGATATTTAATGTACATCAGATTAATAAAAGAGCATTTTTTGCTCCATTATATTCAAATAAAGCTTGCTGTGTGGCTGCCTTCCCTTCCAAACAAACAATCCTCAAGGCACAAGCATCTTTTGCTGGGTGTGGTGGGGCAAGTTTGTAATCCCAGCGTTCAAGAGGCTGAAGGAAAAGGGTTGTGAGTTTGAGGCCAGCTTGAGCTGCATAGAGAGACCCTATCCTAGGGAGGGGGAAGGAGAAAACCAAATGAACAAATACTAAACACATTTTTATGTCTTCAGCTCTAAAGAAAGCCAGTTCCTCTGATGGGAGCCGGTTTTAGTTGCTTTTGTAGGCTGGTTCCATGGGTACTGATGTGTTGTTGATTTTATAGGAATACTTCCCAATGGTTACCTAGGGCCACTGTGAAGAAAATGCTTGTTGGCATGCGTGTGTGTGTGTGTGTGTGTGTGTGTGTGTGTGTGTGTGTAGGGGCGTTGGTGGTGGAACAGATGCTTGTGTAATTTTGCCCTAAAGCAAGAACAGTTAACAGATTTCTATCCACACATTGCCTCTAATTAATTGATATTGATTGTTAGAACATTTATTTGAGAACAATGAGATGCTATATTTGATGATGTTCAAATTAGAGGCAGACACAAAGACTACATATTTGCTATTCCCCAAAGAAGACTTTTTACTCATTTTAACAGAAGATTCATGTATGTCAAGGGTCTTGTTGATTACAGGATGCACTCAAGGGATCCTCCTACCTCTGTTTCCATGGTAGCCATGACAACCAGCTCATATCATGGCATCCCACTAAGAATTTGGGTTTCTAATTGTGTATGTGTCTGTGTGAATATACACCATTTGTTTGCAAGTACCAGAAGAGAACTACAGAAAGTGTGGGTCCCCTGCAGCTGGAGTTACAGGCTATCGTAAGCTGTTAGTGTGGGTGCTGAGAATTGAACTTGGGTCCTCTGGAAGAGCACAAGAACTCTTAACCTTCTTCCCAGTCCCAAGGACTTTTTACAGACAGCAAAGTTATTACAACGTGAGTTGACAACAGTAACCATGGCCCAGGTTCTTTCCCTCTTTTAGATCAGTTCTCCTTAGTGTGCTAGTTTTCATCCCCATAGAAGCTCAAAATAATGGCAGGAACTCTAGATAATCTAAGGGCCAGAAGTAACCATTCCCTCTTCCTGGGCCTCTTTTGCACTCAGATAATTCTGAGTCCTTCTGCAGACTTCCCTGTCTCATTGACTGGATTTGCATCATCTGCATACTCCCAAACCAACCACAGGGAATGGGATCATGAGTACCATATTGCTTAGAGCAGACAAGATTCATGTCTCCACGGGGCTTGAGAAGAGCAGGCCTCCCCTGAAGCTAGTGGCTCTGACACTTTGGGCTTTCATGAGCAAGGAGTCAGGAAAATAACTAGAGAGGAAACTGAGTACTGACTGGAGCCAGGCTGTGGAATACCAGTAGCCACATACACCGTTTATATTTAAACTTAACTACAGTCTAGAATTCGGTTGGTCAGTCACCCTTAGCCATATTTTGGGCTCTCAGCTGTCACCTGTGACTCCGGTGATTGCCGTGTTCTATAGTACAAATAGAGAACACCCCACCATCGTGAAGGTCCTATTGGCCCCTCTTTTTCCAACGGCTTCATTTTCTTGGTACCTATATTCACTTCTTACAGGTATTCTCCCCCGAGGTCCTCTCTTATTGCCATTGCAACCATATCACTGTACTAATCTTCAGCCTACCCATCACTCCATGGAGGCCTTAAATGTATTTCTTGCGGTTCTGGAGCGTTGAAGTAGAAGATCAAGGTATGAGTCAGTCAGTTTCTTCTAGGGCCTTCTCTTTTTAGTTGTCAGGGGCCACTCTTTCAGATGTTTTCATACCTTCTTCCCTCAATCTATTTCTGTATCTGCAGGCCAGAACCAGAGAGCACCAGATCTCATTACAGATGGTTATGAGCCACCATGTGATGCTGAGAATTGAACTTAGGACCTCTGGGAGAGCAGCCAGTGCTCTTAACCTCAGAGCCTTCTCTCCAGTCCTATTTCTGGGTCTTATAGAAACACTGGTCTGTATTGGGCAAGGACCATCCAAATGATATCATTGTAGTTTACTTAAAGATGTGATCTCCAAATGTAACTACTTTCTGAGGTCCTGAGGTTTAGGAGATGAACCTATGAATTCAGAAAGGAACACACTTTCAACCCATCTCACTATCCCAAGTGCCACTGGGTTTACTGTCCTTGCAGATGGTCACTGTTTTCCATGTGTGTATAGAATGTGATTCAACATGCCTCTGGTCACATAAAAGATAGCATGGGCTCTGTGCATGGATTTATACTTGCAGTGAGCTGTTCATACACAGAGGGAGGTCAAGAGAGAGCAGTCCAGGATTGACCCTTGGGTCCTGCACTCATAAGCCCAGAGACAGACAACACTAGGGCAGACCCCAAGGCGGGCTGGCCAGTCTGTGAAACCTGTGTCAGGCTGTTCTTAGCCATGGCTGTTTGTCTCCTTCTGCCTCTCTCCTCTTTAGAATTCCACTGGAAATCACGTTTTCATAATAGGATAATTTTCTTTGCTCCAGACACCAGCGATACAACCTTTGAACAAGACAGCCCACAGACCTCCCACATCACCCTGGTTCCTCCCAGACAGGGGCCTGGTTGAGCCCTGGTGGCTACAAGAAGAGCTAGGGAATGGAGGGGTCCTGAAGCATGGGTGGGGAAGACCATGTTAGCAGCCACTACTACAATTCCTGTGTTGGTGGGCACCGCCCATGCAGCATCTCCTCCCGTAATTCCCAGTCCACACACCAGGTGGAGAAGTGAACCCCACAAGGGAACAAGTTCCTGAAGAAAGCCAGTCTCCTGCACCACAGGGACTCTGAGCCAGAAAGAAGTGAAGGGAGGTAGGCCAGCCTGAGGTCAAAGTCCAATGCTCCAAGCTTACCTGCAGACCCCTGCCTCCAGTCTGCACCCACACTGCTCCAGAGCCAGTGGAAGGCAGAAGAGGCAGCTGTGTCTACCGAGTCATCCCTCAAACACACTCAGTTGCATCCTCTCACCCCAGGTAGCACTTTAGACAGAAGCACCCTTTGGACTGAGGTTTCCAAGGAAAGTCCATCAGCAAATTCAGGCTCGGGTGGGGCTGTAGGGAAACCTATCACACTTACAAGGGAAGTTTAGTGATCAAAGCTGCCCCGGTTCCTCCTTCAGGTCTCAAAAACTGTGGCCATGCACAGCCCAGTTGCAGGCTGTCCATTGTCTGCTCTCAGGAGCCTTGCTGTTCTGTTCACACCGCTTGAAGCCTGCAACATTTTCCAGACTTCTGAAAGCTTAGATGTGTTGTGATCTCAATGCTCTGCCCACACTGATGGTCCTGAAGCTCAGAGGGGAAGTCAGGGAGTCTTCATTTCAAAGAACAGAAGTTTGGGCCATGCTAGGTCCAGGAGATGGTTTTGTTTGGTTGGATGTAGGTGGGGTTTGATGAGGGTGGCTTTTAAAGAAAAATGGCAAAAGGACTGGGAATACAGGTCAGTGGGTGGGCACTTGCCTAGTATGCACGAAGCCCTGAGCTCAACCCCTGGCACTGGAAAAAAATTGGGGGAAGGGGACTCCCAGGAGAAAAGAAAACTACAAACATAGTTTACAAATTCCAAAAAGCTGATAAATATAACAAAGCATAACAAAATCCAGAAAAAGTGATAGTTTTATTAACTTCTTGACACACCTTTGTAATTACTTTCCATAGTTTTGGCTGTATACTCTTTGCATGGCTTCATATAGTAATAACTTTGTTATCCATGTTAGATAGACAAAATAGAAAGACAAATGTTCAATTTTGCTTTCTACTAGTCTTGTTTTGTTTTTTGACATCATAGCTTGCTATGTAGCTTAGGCTGACTTTGAACTTGCAATCTTTCTGTCTCAACCTCCTGAGTTGCTGGAGTTACAAAATGTATGCCACTGTGCTTAGGCAGGTTTTGTGAGAGCCTAAGTTACATTTTAAGTCTTAATTACCATGCCTGAGAAATCCATGAAACAAAAATGCCTCTGATCTGCAAGCCCCTGGTCAAGGACAGAGAGTTCCTGAAATGATGGAGGCTGTTGTTTATGGGAGATAACAAGCCACATGTTTTCACTCCCCTAAACAAGTTTGTTTGACCCATCTGCACCAGATGTGCTTAATCACATGTGGGCGGGAGGTTCACGGGCAGGAAATACATCAGGATGTATGCTTGCCCCTGATTGGCCCTGATGGGAAATACTTTAAGCTCCTGTAAACTGTGACTTGGGAACATTTTCTGGGAACCCAGTTATGAATCTGACCAGAGCCCATCGCTTGGTCAGTATTAAAGTTTGCTTCAAATTTGGCTCTAAACAGTGGTAGTGGTCTTAACAATTTCTACTAATCTTTAATGTTCTCCTGTTTCTCCCCCACTTCTCAAATACTTTCTAAGCCAAAGACACAGGCCATATTCATGTTTGCCATGCAGGCTCTAAGGTCAGGACACAGACAAGTGAGCAGTGACAGCCTTGTACTCCTAGAAGCCACTCCTTGGGTGAGCCAGTGAGGAAGATCCTTCCAGCCACTAAACAGACTTGGAGCAACACAAACATATGCCCTGAACCCAAACTGAGCATATCCCCAACTCATTCCTCAGAGCTTATCCCCAAAACGTCCGGCTCTACCCAACACTGGGACAGAATTGAAGGAGCAAAGGCAGAGTAAGACCAAGCAGCAGTTTTGGAAATATGAAAACAATTTGTTCTTATGATTTCCCAGTTGTGTAAAACAGTCAAAAGCCTATGACCATGTAAACTGCTAAGCCCGTAGAAGACCCTCAGAAGGGGCCTTCACAAATCGGGGAGTGGGAGACTTAAGCATCATTTGCTTCCGGGTAAACATTCCTTTGAATCCAGAAGGCAGGCAGGCAGATGTTGGCCTGAATCCTGACCTTGCTACTTAGCAGCTATGTGGGGAGGAAGTGAAAATTAGTGCTTTGGAACATTCATTTCTGCAACTCTATGTTAGAAATGATGACAGTTTGTGATTCTTTGGAGTCTGTGAGAATTGAGAAAATGTACAGAAAAAGCCTAGCAAAGTGCACGGTGCACACCCACTTAGCATAGGGCAGCCTATAATTGTCAGGACTGGTTCAAATCTGCTTTAGGAGGTAGATTGTTGTCTATACCCTCTGCCCCACCGATGCTTCTACTACAGAGAACCAAGTCTCCTTAGAGCACTCAAACAGGGTGGCAAGGCTGCAATGAAATCCCCAGTGCTCCCCAAACCATAGCAAGCCAGGTGTGGGGGTACATGTCCTTGTTTCAGCGCTTGGGAGCCTGAGACAGGAGGATAGGCATGTTTGTGGACATGGCTCTGACAGTAAGTGAAGGGGACAGGGGGGTCTTACCAACTCCAGCCATCCTGGAGTTCAGCACAAAGCATGGTGGACCTGCCCCCTCCCCCGTTAACCAGGGCTTTTATCCTTTGGGTTCAAAGGTGTTTGAGATACAGCATGTGACCAATGCCCCAGGTCTTCCCCAGTCACCACCGCATGAGTCTCACCTGGAGAAAATGTCCCAAGAAGAGGAGCAAAGATCACCTGCTCACAATAGGCAAAGCTAACTAGGCAGTAGTGGAAGAAATGAATAATTGACAGAGAGGGACAGACGCCAAGGCAGTGTCACATGACCTCCTGGGGTGGGAAGGCAGCCCGGGGAGCATTGGTGATACGCCTGGAGCCCACTGTGCTCAGAGCCCCCAGAGCACTTGGGAGATAGTAAAGGAAGAACAGCGTCACCAAGAGATGGGATCTTGATCTCTAGATTAAAACTGATTCGATCCAGTTCAAGTCCGATGAAGTTCCCAGCCAAACAGGAAGCAATCTCAGTGCTTGCAAATGGCTAAAGCACAAGGAACGACACAAATCTGAGACCAGCCTGAGCTACCCTGTATAAAGAAACAAATCGTACACCCCATCCCCAAGCCATTCCCCAAAATGAGAATATGTATGTCCTTGCTTGAAAGCTTAGACTAAAAAAATTCAAGTGCATAACACACACTCTTCTCATTGTATGTATTAAAGTGTACAACATGCTTGTGTGCGTATGTGTTATTGTGTATACACATATGGGGGTTACATGCATAAGTGTGAGTGTGGGTGTGTCAGTGTTGGAAGTTAGATGTCAATGCTACACAATAGGCATCTTCCTTAATCTCTTTTCCACCTTACTGTTTGAAACAATGTCTTTCACTAAACATGAAGCTTGTCTGTTGGCTAAACTGGCTGGCCAACAAGCTCTGGGACCCTCCTGTCTCCCCTCCCAGAACTGGGATTACTGCACCCAGCTTTTTAGGTGGATGCTGGGAATCCGAACACAGAGCCCCATGCTTGCATATCAAGCTCTCTACCTACCAAGTCATCTACTCAAGCCCCATAGAAGATGACTTTTTATGTGGACGAAACACATTCTCTTAATCATGTCTTCTGATGCTTAGAAATTCCTAATTTTAGGACAAGAATTGCAGAGTTATCCCTCGGCAATTCCTCCCTCAGAGGAGAGAACCAAGGAAAGGTGAGCGGCCCTGTCCCCCTGTTCACCAGTCCTTGCCCACATCAAGGGCAATCAGACTCTGGTCAGGGGCAGAACTCGTTTTATTGCATCAAGCAGACTTATAAAGGGTTGGGGTAGGGGGTGGGAATCTTAGAATGGGGTAAGGTGCCTTGAAGAGAAAGGGCCAATAATATTCCACTAAGCTAGCTGTTAGCTAGGCAGGGGGCAGTCTTACATCAGGCCTTGCTGAGTCACTCTAACATGGAGGTTACAGGCCAAAGACAGGTCACCAAACTTTAGCCAGGCTCAGAAAGTTCCACTAGGCCTCGCATCCAGGCCTCTGGAGGCCCAACAAAGAATAGCTCAGAGGTGCACTTGCCCAGTACATGCAAGATGCTGGTTTCAGTCCCCCAAATCTCTCTCTCTCTCTCTCTCTCTCTCTCTCTCTCTCTCTCTCTCTTGTCTGTCACACACACACACACACACACACACACACTAACATTCTGAATATAAATATACTCTAAGTTACCAATTGTACCATTTAGTCTAGTGGTGTAAAGGTCATTGTCTACTTCAAGCTCATGCAGGCACCCTCTTCACCTATCAGTTTTACTGGGTTTTTTAAATGCTAAATTTCCATCTATATTTTGATAGAATTTATTTTTGTGTATCTTTGGTATTCATCAAGAAGTCAAAGACAGCATTCCCTCAGTGAAGGTGTGGTCCTCAAAGTTACAGAGACATTGGCAATTTGAATCTACAACAAAAGATTCTTACCCAGAAAAGTTAACTCCTACCAGTCAATGTAATCCAAGTTGAGCGTATTGAACCAAAATTCAAAAGGCTCCCGTTTTGAATTGAATTAGGAATTGAAAATGAAGAATAACCCACAAGCTCATGTTTTGAACGCTGGTGCCTGCTATCCGGGGAGGTAGCGAGAGCTTTGGGAGAAGGGTCTAGCTGGAGGAATGAGTCACTGAGAGGGGTGCTTTGGAAGGGTACACGTGGCCCCCAGTCCTGTCCTCTTTTTCTGTTTCCATTTGGCCATGAGGTGAAGACTCTTCTCCACCAGACTCCGTAGTGTTCTTCTCACCCCAAGCTCTGAAACAAGCACTATGGACTGAAAATCTCTGCTACTCAGAGTAAGTCTTTTATCAGTAAATTATTTGGGTCACAGCTTCATTACACGGAAATGGCCAGTATAGTTCCAACATTTCATTTTGGGGGTGTTGACATGATGTCACAAGTAGAAAATTTCCACACTGTGTAACTTTATTTAGTGCACAAAATTATTTAAAATGCTGTGTAAGAGAAGAAGTTAGGCACGATGGGGCACAATTGCAATTGCATCCTGTGCACCCAAGAGGCTGAAGCAGGAGGATCACAAGTTCAAGGTCAGCCTAAGCTCCCAGGGAGAATTGTGTCAGCTTGGCTGTATAATGAGATGCCCTCTTGAATAAAGATGAGTCAGTATGGAAGCAAAGATTGGCGGAACAGCCTTTGTTCAGATACACAAAGTCCTTGGTTCAGTCCACATCACTGAGAAGAGAAAAGAAGGAACAAGTGGTTGTATATGAAATCATCTTCAGGCCCTGCAGTGGGGAGACACACACCTTTAATCCCAGCACTGGGGAGGCAGAGGCAGGCAGCTCTCTAAGTTCAAGGCCAACCTGGTCCACAGAATAAGTTCTGGGACAGCCAGAGATACACAGAGAAGCCTTACCATGAAATAATAACAATAACAATAATAATAATAATAATAATAAATAGAAATAATCTTCAGGCTGTGTGTATAAGAGATATGTATAATTGAAATGAATTTTATAGCTACACTTAGACACTACTCCCAAGGTATCTCATTACATATATCCAGATATTCCAGAACCCAAAGAAAAATCTGGAAAACTTCTGGCCATTAGTATTTCAAATAAGTGTTATGGCACCTCTATAACTAAATAGAAAAGGAACTAAGGTGAATAAAAACTCGACATAAAAGTCCAAACAAAATGCCCCGCCCCACCCCCATTTTTTGTTTTTTAGGGTTTTTGTTTTGTTTTGTTTTGATTTTGAGACAGGCCTCTAGCCTCTGCCTCCCATGTGGTAGGCTTAGGATGTGCATCTTCATGCCAGGCTTGGACTCAAAGCTCCAGATTTCTGAGCATGTTGGTTATGTTTAACGGAGTGATGAGTGTGTTGTTTCTGCTCACAAATGCCAGTCATACGGCTCAAACTATGAACTCTGGGGCAACTGTCACACTGAGCAGAGATGACACTTGGTTCATAACTCATTTTACTTACATAAATAGGGTCGGGCCCAGACATGTACTAGTAGATACTTGACAGCCTGGTGTCTGTAGGTTCCGGGTGTGATTTCAAACCAGCAGTATGAAGGCTCTGAACATGGAGATGAAAATCATCCTTACAGAGTATTTCTACAGGACAGATAGATACGACAGATAGATACTGCAAGTAACAGTAAATGTAGTAAAAATAACCCGGAAGTGATAAGTTCTGAGGGTTCACTTCTTAACATTTAGTTCACTTCATTGTGGCTTCCCATAGTCTAACTTTTCATAGCTGGCAGCGATTAAACAGCATTGCAAAAATCTTGAAATTTTAGCAACCTGCTCCAGAGCCAGCACTCGGGCAGCCCGTGGGCAGTAACCCCTGGGGCTTGCTTGGTTTGATTCTAATGTTTAGATGTGCCCTATGCCCCGTTTGCTGCCTTCGATTCCCTCTTTGCTACCATCAGAGGGGAAGAGAGAAGCGATGGTAAGTTCAGCACCCACTGCCAGACCCTCACTTTAATAGTGGTTATTATTTCACTTCTGCTCACATCCGTCTCAGAGGAAGGACATTAATCCGCCATGCCTGCTCTTGTCACCATCTCATCGTTGTGAGGCACCTTGGACCATGCCCTAGACACAGCAGACACACGATTAGGATCTGTAGCACGAATAGATGAATGAACAAGCTGAGAAGAAACTTGACTCCTCTGTACATGTTCAAGGCCACCTAGGATCTGATCCCGCAACCTCCTCAGCCTCCCTTTCCTCCGTACCCAAGTACACAGACATTAACGAGACACAGCGTGCTGCCAGGCAACAATCTTGCTGTCCCTTTTACCTATAAAGCCCTTCCCTCCCACCATGCTTCCTTCTTAGGTCAGGCTTCCCTAGAAACAGATTAAGAGAGATTTTTAGCACAGGCAGTCTTTTGATAGGTGCTCTTGGGAATAGCTTGCTAAAAAGAGAGAAGGAACAGCAGAGAGAAATCTCTAGTGTGTTGCAAAGGGAGGCTCTGGGGGTGGGGGTGGAGAAAGTTTTGAACTTGTCCCATGGGCTGGGCCTTTCTTTGCACCCCATTTTTACCTCATCATTGGATGAGAGTCTGGAAGCAGGGGGATGACTTTCTGTGAAGCAGCTGCCGTCCCTCCTGTGAAACCTTAGTTCTAACACTCCAGACTGCTAGGAAACAGAACCGGTACCTCACTCTGCAGGCATATTGGGACTGCCGACCTTGGTGTCCGTTCTCTCTGCTCTGTGGCTGACTGACTGTGGCATCCAAAACAGGGGTCACTGGATTAAAAATCATGGGAACTATCTCCTCTACCTGACAACAACTCACCTCGTCTCCCTGAAAGACACAGGCCAGCACCTAGCTGTACCAGAGGAGGACAAACATGAAGAGTCTAACTCTCAGCCAGGCAGGCATTGGCAGCACACACCTTTAATCCCAGCACTGGGGAGGCAGAGGCAGGCAGATCTCTGTGAGTTCGAGGCCAGCCTGGTCTATGGAGGGAGTTCCAGGACATGCTCCAAGGCAATACAGAGAAACTCTGTCTCAAAAAAAGAGAGTGTTTGAGAGTTTGACTCTTGTACCACTAAATGTTCAAAGCCAGGCATAACAGCGCACACATAATTCCAGCACTTGGGAGGCTGGGGAAGGCTGGGGCAGAAGGACTATCTGAAATTGAAGGCTATCCTGAGCATACATAGTAAACACTATGCCAGCCTGGCCTATAGAGTGAGAACCCTGTCTAAAAAAATCCTTTAAAGACTTCCAACAAGAACATGCAGAAAGAGATATACGTTTTTAGCCTTCACTTTGGTAATTACTGTACCCCTTAATGCTGGGGTTGAATTTGGGGCTTACTAGGCAAGCACTCTTACATTATCACTGAGCAACATCCCCAGATCTAACATAGCCAAAGCTGTCTTTAGAGTCCTCCTGTTTTAGCATCCTAAGTGTTGGGATTACAGACAAGTAACCCACACACCACAATAACCTCATGTGTTCAATTGGAGATTGACTTTAATAGGCAAGCAAGAGAGTTTCGGCACACGCCCAACAGAAACCAACTTCTCGCCGTGGCCTTGTGAGAGCCTTGACTGCTGCTGCTACTCAGACACTGGGCTCCAATGTTGTGGAGCTGTGAACTGCCTGTTTAAAATGGCGCAACCATTTTAAATGAACAACCACAAGTCTACATGTTCTGAGTTACCATTTCCCCTATTCCATATCTGAAATGATGAATTTCCAAACAGCGGCCAGTGTTATGGAGACAGGAGAGCTGGCCTCAGACTGCAACAGGGTAGGAGACTCTATGGGATGTGACAAGGAAAGGTGACCGGAGGTAAGGTAAAAAAAAGAGTCGGGCGTCTACACATGAATGCTCTCTGTGTAGCTCTCCATAGCAAATGGCTCTGAGCACGACGTTCGTGCCCTCTAGTATCAAAAGGTCACCACCACACACTTGTCAGGAACATGAAGGATCTGTGGTTTCCATTTGGTCTAAGCTCCTTACTAGTTCCTGAAAACAGCTTAAGCAACATTTACCATCGGAACCCTCAAGGCAGAGGTGTTATCTGCAGCAAAACTAAGAGGGGCACACTGCTCAGCTATGAGACCCCACCCCCCACACACATGGGACAAAAAGCCAGCAAAAGCAAGGGAGCAACTCCATGGCGGAGCACTGGCCCAGCATGAGCAAGGTCTTGGGTTCAATTCCTAGAGCTGCAAACACAAGTTCACATTATGAAGCAAGGGATAGTTGGAGAAGTTTCACCACGGCTTTATAAACTGCAGGATTTCATTCCCGTAGAAAACAGAGAAAAAGCAGGAAGGTGGGCCTATGAGCATTCCCAAGGATGAGAAACAAAATAACCTCCCCTTCTTCTCCAGGCCCATGTGTAAAGTTCCTGTTGAGCTTCTCTCTGTCTCTGTCCCTATCTCTGTCTCTCTGTCACTCTGTCACTCTCACTCTGTCTGTCTGTCTGTCTGTCTGTCTGTCTGTCTCTCTCTCTCTCTCTCTCTCTCTCTCTCTCTCTCTCTCTGTGTGTGTGTGTGTGTGTGTGTGTGTGTGTGTGTGTGTGTGTGTGTGTGTCACACTAGGAACTGAGCATGCCGGGAAAGTGCTTTCCCATTGAGCTCCATCTCCATCTCTCCTGCTGAGATCCTAATTTGTGTGGCAGCCAGTTTTTATCTTCTCCTTTTTCCAGTGTGAAATTTATGTTCAGGGCAGCTGAGTAATGACATCCAGCTGAGCTATAGAGGGCTAGACACACGCTGAGGATGGCTCTGCTCCATGGTTGTTTACTCAGTCACTGAAAATATAAATATCAAGCCAGGCATGATAGCAAGTGCCTGTTGAGGCAAGAGGATTGACAGTTCCAGGCCAGCCTGGCCTGCATAGCAAGCACCTTCCTCAAAAACAAAACAAACAGGAAAATAAAATAGATTCAGATTGTCTCCTCAAGAAGTCTACGTGATAAGGGAGAAAAACAGATGATAGTCACAAATTTAAAAGCAAGATTATACAAGATGGTACCCAAACACAAAACAGGGAAATTTTGGTTGGTGACCACAGACATGAGAGACATGAAAGTGTCTCGATGCTCACTCAGTCTGCAGTGTTTTGCTCTTCCCACAAAGAGATGACTGTGAAATCGGATGCTGGGCTGCATCCAAACGGTACAACAACGTTCCAAAGAAACACTTCTTCAGATCTCCGCTCTGCCGCAGTGGATACCTCAAAGGACACAATTACAACAGATATATTTAAAGATCATTGCTGGCTTTACTTATTGTTTTTTAAGATTATATTGCCAGGCTAGCATCAGGCTCAAGGGGTCAGATGATCCTCCTTCCTTAGTCTCCTGAGTAGCTGGGACTACAGCTGTGCATCACATCTGTCTGTTTGACTTTACATTTTACTTGATGCTGGAACTGGGCAACACTTCATTCCCTTACATAGAAGCAGTATCCCATCAGCAGAAGTAAAAAGAGGCTATGTTCTTTGGCGGCTGGAGTTTTTGTATGCTTGCTTGTTCATGGCTTTTCGAGATGGTGCCTCGCTATGTTGCTCAGGCTAGTGAGCCTGGAACTAACTGTACAGCACATGCCTGTATTACTGCTAAGTCTTCCTGCCTATTCCTTCCAAGAGCTAGGATTATAGATGCACACAGTCACACCAAGTAAGAGTTTAGTTTTATAGATTAAAAGGCTTGAAGAAAACAGGAAGAAACTCATGAAAGGATAAGTCCACTGTGTGGTACATGCCATTTATATAGAGACTAAAGCAGAGGAAACTTCACTCTCATTGCTATAGGAAGTGATCTGTTTTGACACAGTTGGCCCTTATTCCTCTCATTCCTTACCTCTGAGAAAGTCAGATAAACTGCTTAATTTCTGTTTGTTTGTTTGTTGTTTTTCGAGACAGGGTTTCTCTGTGCAGCTCTAGCTATCCTGGAACTCACTCTGTAGATCAGGCTGATCTCCAATTCAGAGATCTGCCTGCCTCTGCCTCCTGAGAGCTGGGACTAAAGGTGTGTGCCCCCACTGCATCCATCATTGTTTCTGCTTATTGGATAAGCAGAACTTCTGTGTATTAAAAATAAGGAACTTCAGTGTGAGTAATTCATTTCTATCTGTGGCTTGTCTATGGGGGCCAGCGCTCTCTTCTCACTCCCCCCAAAATGGTAGCCTGTAAGTTTCCATTAGCTAAGACTTAGCTGCCTCTCCTCTTGAGCCACTGTTGGTTTGCTATCCTAGCCTGTGGATCTGTGTTACAACTCCAATTCCAAAATCACAAGAAGCAATACCTTGCTAAGCCACAGGCCAGCCCCTGTGCAAGCCACACCCTGCCCCTCAAGATCACCTGTGCAAATTTCTCACCACTGTGGAGTGAGTTCAGTACCTATGAAACAGTCCTGTCCCTTTAAGCAGTGTTTCCAAAACATTGCGATGTGCAGATGCTGAAACCTCGGCTTAATAAAGAAAAAAAAAAAATAAACATCTGCCCAGGTGTGGTACTATATCTGCAATCACAGAAGGCTGAGGCAGAAGCATTTAAGTCAGAGGCAAAATTAGGTTACACAAGAAGCTGCCTAAGAAGAAAAAGAATGCAACAAAATGCCCAGCATTCCAAAGGCAGAGGCAGGTGGATCTCTGTGAGTTTGAGGCCAGTCTGATCTATAGAACCGAGTTCCAGGACAACCAAGGCTATACAGAGAAACTCTGTCTCAAAACAAACAAAAAACAAAAAACAAAAAACAAAAAACAAAAACAAAAACAAATGTTGACTTGTATAGCTCACCAGAGGAAAACAAGATGGAACATGAATTTATGGTCTACCTAAACAGAGAGCTGGTTGCATATTTAATGCTCTCCTAATTCTTTTTTGGTCATTTTAATATACATCAATATTTTTTTCATAATTTTAATCAGAATATTCAGGCTCATGTCTTTCATTTCCCACTCCTCACAGTAAGTTCTACTTATTTCCATTGTCTCCAAGTGTTGTTACAGACTCTGAGTGTCTTAATATTCATTATTTAATTTGATTATTTCTTTTCATCGTGTGGAAATAAAATCACTGTAAAATGTTTACATGTACTGTATAAAGCCTTGAAAAGAGCTATGGTAAAGTTTTTCCTTACTTCTTCTCTCCTTTTACCATGTAGAAACATTCCAAGAAGTAAAATACTAAGCCAGTGGGTAAACACCATTTTATAACTTTTATTAAATACATTAGGCCAAAGCAGCAGATGATACAAGCATGTAATCCCAGAATGTGGGAGGCTGAGGAAGGAGGATCAATGCAAACTTGAAGCCAGCCTATGCAACACAGCAAGACTCTTACCTGTAATGATAATAACAACAACAATAGCAACAGCAAAAGCAGCAAGAATTCTATCACTGGTCCTTAACCTTCCTAATGTTGTGACCCTTTAATACAGTTCCTCATGTTATGGTGACCTCCAACCATAAAATTATTTTCATTGCTACTTTATAACTATAATTTTGCTACTGTTATGAATCATAATGTAAATATTTTTGGAGACAGAGTTTGCCAGGGGGTCATGACCCACAGGTTGAGAACCACTAGTCTAGATAAACATATTTATTAGAAAGCTTCCCAGGAAGATGGAGCCATTTCATAACACTGACCATTCATTAATGGGTGTGGACTTCTTTTCTTACATCTACTTCTGAACTTGACCTCACTAAAGAGATAAAAATCATTGCAAACAAATTGGAGGCCTACTTCCTTTTAAGATCAGGTTTTGTTGTTTTATGTGTGTGTATCTTTGGGGGGGGTTGTTGTTGTTTTTTATTTTTGTTTTTGTTTTGAGATAGAGTTACTCTGTGTGTGTGTGTGTGTGTGTGTGTGTGTGTGTGTGTGTAGCCCTGACTGTCCTGGAACTCCCTATGTAGACCAAGCTGGCCTCGAACTCACAAATCTCTGCCTGCCTCTGGCTCCAGAGTGCTGGGATTAAAGGTGTGTGCCACTGCTGCCCTGCTTAGGACCAAGTCGGAGCTGCGCTTCAGCACCCCTGGTAGACACAGTATGTTTAACCTTGCCATTCACAAACCACATCATGGTCCTGCATGAGCCTGGCTTCACTGAGCACCTCTACAGTTCTTTCTCCAGAGAATTAGAAGGCTCAGTGTGCCGCGCCTAACCTCGCCAGCAAGGAAGATGTGACTCCGGGAAGATCTTCATGCAGTTTTAATCAGGATCCTTGAAACATGTTTCCTCTGACCTGCGAGAGTCCGGGAGACCCCAGCACAGGTTTAAATACCCTTGCACTAACCAACCCCAGTGAGCCACGTGGACCCTGCAGATAGGCTACTCTAACGCAGAAGCAGACATGCTGAACAGACTTAACCAAATAAGAGCCCTCACCCGTGGGGAAGGCGGAAGCCAGCACCACTTTAAGGTGCGGCACTTCGCGGCTCTCTACAGCTCAGTCCATTCTTTCAACCAGATATCTGCTCAGGTAAGGTCATTACAGAGACTTACAGTTCAGCCTGTTTAAAGTGTCCTGTTCTGCTCCACCCCACCACCTCAACAAGCTTAGGCAGCTCTTACCATCACCTGGCACAGGATGCACCTGTTTGCACTTTGGGATGCCATGTCCCTTCAGGAGAATGTTCACTTCATGACAACAGAGACTTCTGCTTCTTTCATTTGCTTCTATATTCCCAGGGCCTTCAAGATACTTGGCACATTATAGATGTTCAGTGACTATTGTAGGATGAGTGAGTGAATGAGTGAGTGAGTGAATGAGTGTCAGACTTACATCATCTGTCATTCCCCATGCAGAAAAGCTCTGTGGGGATCCCCAGTGGATCCTAAAAGTCTGGTGGCCACAATCTTGGCCTGTTTTTAGACTCTAGCAGAACCAGAGTAGAGCTCAGTGCTAAAGCCGTTGCCTGGCATGTGCAAAGCTCTGGATCTGGGCCTCAGCAGCACAAGAAAACAAGAAAGGTTTCTGTGGAACCAGTGCCTGCTTTTTCATTTGGTTTGAAAACATTGCAGCCTCTATTATATTCCCCACAGCTCAAATTTCAAGTCATCCAAACTCATGATTTGGCCTGACTCCAAGAGATAATAAACAGGTGACCCAAGTAGCTCCTGCTGGGAATAGCCGCTAAGGACATTGTGTTTCTGTCTGACCATTGGCATCAGTCAAACGGACTCTGCTCTGAAACCCATTCCTCAGTGCCAAGTTATTGCTCCCTGCTATGACCTGTCTCTTTTGGGAAAGTTCTCTATCACTGTGACCAGTAACAATGCTACCCTCCTACTGTACTTCTTAAAAAATCTGTGGGTCCTGACTCTCAAAGGGTTACATAACTGAATGTGGTAGGTCATGAAAGTTGTAGCAACATAGTACAAAGTTTCTGAATGCACAATGGCCCAATATTAGCTCACAATCAGATATGTAGCAAGCTGGCAGCATTTCCGGTATCATTCTCCTGTGTGGCAGCCTGAGTCTCCATTGTAGCCCAGGTTCTAGACACATGATGTGTGTACTCCGCTGTACACCTATTAAAAATGGCCATTGTCCTCCCACCCAAAGCCAAGGAACACTGCCCGAACAGTCTAGGCTCAGATTCTAGGCTCCTGTATGCTATGAATTTCAGCATGTTTACTGTTCACACGAGCTTTCTGTTCTTACAGAAGCAATGGTTTCATTGTAGTGAACGGTCTTTGCCTTTTCTTATTATTCTCATCATGTAACTATTACATTAGTTTATCATTGGAGTGGATAGTGCTAGAATATTTGATTTTAAAACTATTACTTGAGTTGCTGGTTTGAGTATCAAAACCAACCATTAAATGAATTTTGGGTTGAGATTAGGGTGACAGTCCTTGTCCTTTCTGAAGTGGCCCTAAACACACTTCCACCATTCTATACTTCGTGTGTATGTAAAGCAGACCATCCTCGGCGTTGATAATTACAGAAGCAAAATATATATGGATCATCTGAAAGGTGTGAAAGGTACTTTACATAGTACAGTGTCAGACACGCACCCAAGATCTATGTGCACGTGTGTGCATTTGTGTGTACATATATGTGTGAATGCGTGTGTGTGAGAGATTGTACATAAATGTGTATGTGAGTGTACATACATGTGTATGTGAGTGTGTGTGTGAGTGTACATACGTGTGTGTATGTGAGTGTGTGTGTGTGTATGTGAGTGAACATATATGTGAGTGTGAGTGTGGAGACGTGAGGATGACGCTGGCTATCTACCTCAATGGCTCTCTGCCTTACTCATTGAGACAAAGATCCTCACCGAACCCAGCACTTATCACTTCAGCTACACTGGTTGGACGGCAAACCCCAGAGACCCTCTCATCTCTTCCTCCCAGTGCCGGAAGTACATGCTACCATCCCCAGTTTTTACACATACAAGTACATCCATCGCATTCGCATGCTGATTCAATTTTGTCTTTAAAAAAATGATAAAATTACATGCATTCTAAAGAGTTATTTTAAAGTAAATGTTTGATTTACATGCCTAATACATATAATAGATATATATTATATATGCATACACATACATACATGCATACATATCATATCATATATATGCATCCTGGAATCTTGTAAAAATGTTCCAGGCAAAAGGAGGTCATAAGAGGAGAAAGTTAAAGACGTGCCCTAGAGTAATAAACAACAGCCACGAGGTCTTAATTTCTCCATTCTTCCTTTCATGGATATGTGTGTGTGGTGTGCATGCATGCCTGTTCACATGTGTGTGGACACACGTGTGTGTGTACCTGTGTTTTATGCATGTGGGGGTCTGAGGTTGGCATCATGTCTTCTCAATTGCTCTCCACTTTCTGTATTGATCCTAGAGCTCATCACTGTGGTTAGTTTACCTAGTTTACCTAGCCAGCCTGCTCTGAGAATCCTGTCTCTGCCTTCCCGGAGCAGGGGACTGCAATGCTGCTCCTCATGTTTGAGCTGACCACTGAGCAATCCCAGCCCTGCTGCTTGATCTTTCCAGGAAATTTGTGATTGTTATCTTAATGCCAAAGGCATTTTCTCCTGAATATTTACGTCATTCGCCCTACCCCACCGCCAGGATATTTTTTGCTACTCCAAGTAGCCCTTCTGTGTTCTCTTCCTTCTCCCATTTTCAGGAACATAGCCACAAAACAAATATATTTTTAGCCACTCATCAAGACTCAGGTGGTCTCAATTCTAGCAAAGGAGAAATGTCATAGACGACTTCCAGAAAGGTCAGGCTGCCCAGAAGGTAGAAACTGCAGCAGGCTGTGGAGCCATCTCCTCAGCAAAGAGAACAGACAGCCATTTTTGATAAATCATCAGTGAGATTATATTTAAGTGAAATTTGGTGCCAGAAGCTAGATGTGGAGGTGCACACCTGTAATCCCAACACTCGTAAGACTGAGGCAGGAGGATTTCAGTGTATTTGATGCCATGTCTATACAGTGAGTTCTGGAATATCTACACAGGAAGACTTCAGCCTTTTTGTTTTGTTTTGTTTTGTTTTTTTCAATACTGGCTTTCTCTGTGTAGCTCTGGCTATCTTAGAACTCACTCCCTAGACCAGGCTGGCCTTCAGTCTTTTAAAAATAAGAAAAACTTTCCAGGTTTGTGAGCACACCTAAACACTTAGAAGACATTTACTAGTTTGAAGCCAGGTTAAACAGTAAGACTGTGTGAAATCAAAACAGCACAACTGGTCCACAACACCGTTCCTCAGCATTTGCAGTCCAAGCCAGCCCTGAGCCTGGGTAGGAGGGTCACTTGAGCCTAGAAATTAAGACCAGCCTGGCCAACATAACAGGACACATCTTGAAAATAAACATGTTCACTATTTCCAAGGAGACAGTCTCATTTCTGTGCTGTGGAGATATAAAAATGATGTTCCTCTTTCCTCACATAGAAATAAACAAGTGCTTAAAAATACCTTGTGATTTTCTTGTTTAAGATAAGGCCTTACTGTTAACTAGGCTATTGTTAAAATCCTGGGATCTTGTAAACCATGACCCTGTAATTTTCTTTTTTAACTTGATTCTTCATAATCACCTTCTGTCAGAAAATGCAAATTACTGACCCTGAGAAACTCCAAACTGCAGATGCTGAAAATAAAGCATAATTCCCTTAGGGCAGTTTCAGCTTTCAAACAGCGTAATCATACTCGTTCACAGAAGAAACTCACAGTGCAACTTCAGAACCTGGGCATGGTGGCACAGGCCATTAGCCCAGCACTCCGGGGGCAGAGGCAGGAGGATCACTATGAGTTTAAGACCAGCCTGGTCTACATAATGAGTGCCAGGTCAGCCAGGGTTGCATAGTGAGACCAGGTCCCTACAAAACACACACACACGTTTGTGTGTGTGTGTGTGTGTGTGTGTGTGTGTGTGTGTGTGTGTGTGTTTCGGAACAACCTCATGGAAATATTTCAGTATTACTTTAGAATTATATATTCAATTATTTTAAGTGTGTGTGTGTGTGTGTGTGTGTGTGTGTGTGTGTGTGTGCACATAAGGACAAATGTCTGCAGAGGCCAGAGCTGTTGAATGTCCTGCAGCTAAAGATGATTGAGTCACCCTACATGGGTGCTGAGGATTGAACCCTGGTCCTCTGGAAGAGCAATAAGTGCCCTTAATCGCCGAGCCATCTCTCCAGCCCAGTAAATAACAATTAAATAAACAAGTAAGGCAGCAAGATGTAGCAAAGCTGAGGAGGATGATGGCAGAAGAGCCTAGATTTCCACCTTGACTCTCTTCTACCAGCTGATGAAGCTCGGCCATACCAATGACCACTGATGATCTGCCTGCATGCAGTGGGCATGCGTCAGACTTCACATCCTCCCTCCCTCCACCTGGGGCAAAGTATTAGAGGACACACAGCCAGTATTTATAGAGTAACTTGAGACCACATTTCCAGATATAACCACAGCCAACCTTCCCAGCTTAGGATTGTGGGATGCTGGCAGGATCCAAAACCAGGGTTAGGCAGGAAAGTGAGCTTCATCACAGGGATGCACTGGGAAATAGGAAGACAGGATCCTCTGTCTCACAACCTTGTCTCGGGGGCTAGAACTGTGTGTGGGTGACCCAAAGGTACCCTGTAGCAGGCTTTGGGGACTTCCTACTGTAAAGTTTCACAGCTGCATTGAGTCAACAACCTCAGCCTGATTTGCTTGTGAGGACTGCTGACCGATGCTTATACTATCGGATGCCTGTGACTCAGAGTCACAAGGACAGGCATTGATGTTCTCCCAATGCAGTTTGGGATGGGGTGCCCCCATTTTCACGAAGCTATTACAACAAGCCAATTCAAAGGGGTTTTGCTGGGGTCACATGCTTTGCTTGGTACCAATTGTCACGGCCCCAGTGATAGACTGTAGCCAACAGTTCTCTGGCACTGCAAAGGCTGGAGTATAGCCCAGTGGTAGAGACCTGTTTAGCCCCCATCAGGTTCTGGCCTCCATCTCTGCCACTGCCAAATAAATAAGTACACATAGAACAGAAAAGACAGCGTGGCAGAGACTTGTCAGTCTGTTTGTAACTGGCAAAACGGTTTGTCGTGAGAAGTTGGGAGAGAAATGGCCATCAGTCCTCCAAATGCCGAGCTTCAGAGAGTGTGCAGAATCAAGTCTACTTTATGTCCTCACAAAACATATTGCTCACTGTCACCGGTTCCATCTTACTTCCTATAGGTCTACCACATGAGACTTGTAGTTTCCGGTCTCTGTGTCTGTTTTTCCCCACTCACCCTCCCCCCATCTTGGACCCATACATCTAACTATCTATGAGTAACTTCATCTAACTATCCCAACCTAGCTGAAACAGCAACTCATTCTCCAGGAGCTTTTGGGGATGCCAAGACTGAGCCTAGTACCCCTATTAAAAACTCTGTGGGTGCCTTGGACTTCCTCCTCTATATCCCCCTTGTTCATAATTATTTGTTTAGTATCCACCTTGCCTTGCCTGCTGAGTGAAACTTATTGGGAGGAAAAACTTCTGTCTAGTCTCTGCTGTTTCCTTCAGGATCTGATCTAGATCCTGATGCTTGATGGAACAGAATCAATATTCATGCAGTGACGGCCAGGCATGGTGGTACTTAGGAGGCAGAGGCAGGAGGATTCTATGAGTTCGAGGCCCGGCTGGGCTACATAATGAGACTTTGTCTCAAAAAAAAAAAAAAAAAAAAAAAAAAAAAAATGAATGAGTCACCTTGATTGTCATGCTATGTGGACAATGTGTTTTTTATTTTAAAAGACTGTATGGCCTGTAATGCCTTCAGTGTCCGCAGTCCTACAAGGAAATGTTTTAGAGTTATTCTAGAAAAATTGGCCTTGCTCTGGATAGGTAGGAAATGTTCCAGGAATGTGCCCTAGAAAAGACTTAGGACAATAAATGGCTGAGGGACCAGCAGGGAGGGGCCAAGGCCCCTTGCATCAGGTAACAAAGAGATTCCAGGGAGAGCTCAGTGTGGGGCATAGTCCTCCCCACATACACACTGCAACTTCTGACTCCCCCACTCACTTCAGCCTGCCTCAGAAGAGCCGCCCGGGCCATGCTAGAACAGTAAATATGGGATTATGTTTGCTGACTTGGCTCAGCAACAAGGTCTCACTCTGACCTTTTACCGTACTGTAATAAAGAGAAAGGACAAATTCAAAGTGAACCAGGCAGGTTTCCCACGAGGAAACCACACTTTAAGGAGAAACAATGCAACCAAGCATTGCTGCCTAAGTGGGTAAGGATGCGTGCCCCACCCACCCTAAGAAATACCTGGGCACAGAGCCTGGTCGATGGCAGAAAAGACTCAGTATAGCCAGCTCTGATCTTAGGAGCTGCAGATGGAACAGACAGCTACTCGGGCTTGTATTGTCACGTGACTCTGTCTAAAGGCATTGGAGACCCCTCGGGCTATCTTGTTCATGGCGTTCTGACTTTAGTATGTGCAGTCACTAGGGGAAAGGGCGCTATTCCAACGGCTCCTTGGTCACTCAGGATGTTATCTAGGAGAGGGGGACAGCAGAGTAGCCTGTAGCAGCTTTTCCATTCCACCAACAGTTTCTGGAATTATGAGGCCGCCAACAGTTTCTGAGTCCCTTTCCGGAATTATGAGGCTGGTGTTTCTCCATCATCAGAATGATTTCCTCTCTCCTCCATCCCATTCCCGCTATCTCTGTGTCTCCTCACTGGTCCCTCTGTAATCCTCCTTGCCTCTTGATTCTTCAGAGTTCTCTCAGAGCTGCCTTTCTCTAGTCCCATCCATTGTCGGCTTCCCTTTATAGAACTCCCAATGTGTGGGATTTAATAGGTTCAGCTAGGCAAATAGACGGTGAAGTGTCTGGACTTGGAGCTAAAATTCTGGTTTAGCCAATTAATTTAACCAAAGCCACATATGAATTTATGTTGTATAATCCATTCTGTGTAAGTATGGAGAATACACCAGTGAGACAAAAACACAAGGCTTTGTCTTTGTAAACTTCACCTTCTGCTGGGGCTGGAAGGATTGACAAGAGGACAAAATAGAAAGCAAAACAAGGGATTGAGGTTGAGCAATGTGTCGGAAGGAAACAGACCAACAGGGTGTAGAAAGTACCTGGAACATGCTGTATATGACAACCTCTCTCCCTCCCTCCCTTCATTTCCCCACTATCTCTTTCTCAACAGGGTCTCACTATGTAGTCCTGGTTGATTTAGGATTCACTATGTTGACCAGATGGGTTCAGAGTTACAGCCATCCTCCTGCCTCTGCTTCCCTAGTCCCAGGATTACAGGCATACTCCACCGACAGTAAAAAAATGAGAAGGCCCATTTGAGAGTGTGATTATGACTCTCAGAAGGGACACAGAGGAGGTGAAAGGCCTGGCAGAAGCAGCATAGCAGTGGTACTTGCTGGAATGGTCAGCACCAAGACTCATAGAATGCATTGCCCTCCAGGATCTCAAAGACAAGAAAAAAATACATGTCCACAGAGGCCAAAATATGACAGGTCCTCCAGACCATTCTACAGCCCATCTTGAAGTGTAAGATCCTTTGGAATCACTTGGAGGCCTTGTAAAAATATACAGTACCAGATCCATCTCCACTGGTGTAGCATGGAACACCCTGATCTGTGAGTCTAACCCTTTCCCAGTGAGACTGATGTGGTTATTTAGGGTACCACATTCTGAGACTTACCTTCTTTGCACCTGGCCCTCCAGCTTCCTCCTGACTCTTCCTTCCTCCTGGAATGGCTTACTTCCTGTTCTCTGACTTTTCCTTCAAAAACCAAGCCAGGGGACCACTTCCTCTATGAAACCTTTCCACATTTTCCCAACCAAAATCTTCCATGGCCTGCGGAGTATTCCCAGGGCTTTGCTTGCTTGCTTGAGACTGCATCACACTCTGTCCCATGGGTTGGCCTTGAACTTAGGACCTTTCTGCCTCTGCCATCTGAGTTCTGATATTATACTTGCTGGTCACCACACCCAGGTCCTCTCTTGAGTGCTTTCCTTTTAGGTTTTTCTTCCCACCTGGGGACAGTGTTCAAGGTCAGGAATGTGGTGAGTTCTCTGGTTCCAGAGGTTCAGAGTTAAATAGAACCTTCTTTATCCTTAACAGCCTAAGGCCTTGGGCCTCGGAGAGGGGCTAGACTATACAGCTGGGGAATTTAGGGCAGGGAGCTTCTTCTCTGTATCTATGAGAAAGGCACCATCCCTTCTGGGCAAATGCTTTCATCAGTCACTCAGATTTCTTGCAACAGAAGTCACCGCACTCCAGTAACCGCTCACCTATGCTCTGTAAGGAAACCTAACTCATCGGTTCTCCATGACGGTGAATATGTCTCTTCCATTTGTCATTGGGACCTTAGGAGAGCTACACAGTGTTTATGTCTTCCCTAGGGAAAGAATTTTAGCACGAGGGCCTTATCACATAGGAGAAATCAGAAATGACCTCCTGAGTCAAAGGTCACAAAATTGGTTCCATAAGGAGAAGGACTGCCTAGCAGAGTAGTAGCAGGGGAGTCTGGGAAATGATGTTAGGATGAACATCATATGCACAAAGCCCTTGTCTCTTCAAATACGGAGTGTAGCCTTGAACTTCATAGCAATGAAGAGTCAGTGTGGACCTATGAGGAGAGTGTTAGTCAGGTAAGCAGTAGGGAGTGCCAACAAGACCAGGACAGAAGACAGCACTACCCAGACCCAGGAGAGAAGGGTGGTGACAGAGTCTGCTTGTCTGAATAAGAATGGCCCCCATAGGCTCAGATATTCTACTGTTGGGTTCTCAGTTGATGAGGAAAGATTAGTGGCTTTCTTAGAGGAGGTGTGTCACTGGGATGGGCTTTGAAATTTCAGACTCACAGTCTCTCTACTTGCTGCCTGCAGATCAGGATGTAAGTAAGCTCTTAGCTACTGCCCCTAGTGCTGTGATTGCATGCTTCATGTCATGTCCCGTCATAATAGAAATGGACTAACCATCTGAAACTGTAAGCAAGCTCTCAATTAAATGCTCTCACATATGAGTTGCTTTTGGTCACAGTGTTTTGTCACAGCAACAGAACAGTAGCTAAGACACAGTGAGAAGTAGAGATACTAGAAATGTGTTTGTGCATTAGCATCCCAAGACCACTGAGTGATGGGTAAACTGCTCCTGTGTGTTTGAGGGGGATGGCCAGCCTCAGGGAGTCGTGAGGATAAAGGAAAGTGCATGTGTGCATACTCAGAATAGTCAGAATAGAGCTTCGCGTCTAGAGAAGGCTTGTCTGGTGCTCACAGCAGACTGTGAGCGTCTGGCCAGAAATGCTGTGCTTACCTGGAGTTTCCCGGGGCACTCTTAGCCAGAACCAGACTTCCTGTGTCTGTCTGCCTCTTTCAAAGCCATAAAATGTATCATTCTGTTTATTCAATTCCTGCTTCTAATTTGCTCTTCATTCTTTAAACCAAAGATAATAAATGGACGGTGCAGTCCGTACAGGGATTTCTCAAACTATCTGGTACCTGAAAAAGAAATTCTGATCCTAGGGTGCCAGAAGTTCTGGGCCATCTGGGGCTGCCGAGGAACCTGTACTACTAACCCTGGTCCTAGAGAGGAAAAGACAATGAATTTGCGGACAATTGGATGAGATCATAGTCCTAGTGTGACTGTGGGCACCAATGTGAGCTCTCTCTCATTTCTTCTCCCACAAAGCGTTACTATGAAAATCAAATAAGCCAGCTGAGCGTTGGTGGTGCACACCTCTAACCCCAGCACTCAGGACGCAGATGCAGGCAGATCTGTGAGTTTGAGGCCAACCTGGCCTATAGAGCTAGTTCTAGGACAGCCAGGACTACACAGAGACCCTGTCTTGAAAAATCACAAAGAAAGAAAGAAGAAAAATCAAATAAGCCAAAGCCTGGTGTTGTCGGCCTGCAATCCCGGGTCCTCAGTGGGGGGAGGCGGGAGGGTTGTTAAATTCAAGACCTCGAGGTTTCTGGGGGTCCTTCTTGGGCCATTCTCCGCAATGAATGGACAAAGGGCCTGGTTAATGCAATTAGCTCATTAAACAGCAATGACAGACTCTTTGCTTTTGCATCAGAATGAGTGGGTGGGTCTCTTGGTGATTTTGAGATTCAGAATCTGGCACAACACCTAATACACATTACTCTTGTATTGTTAAACATGCATGTCCACCATTGATCAGGGGTGGGGGTGGGGAATGGCTATCTTGCTGCTTCTATCTGCTATCTGACTTTCCCTCAGCTTCAAAGAAAAAGCCAAGGCAGGCAGTATCTGAGGAACTGAAGTCCAGAACCTCACCAGCTCTTTCTTGGTGAGCATTCTTAGCCTCCTGCTCAGCAGTTGCCCTCAGACACCACCCCTGACCCTGGAGCCTGCCTGGTGTCTTCCTCTGCGTACCTCATCCCCTCCCTGGGGACTTTGTGAAACAGACTGGTCTGGCTGCTTCTCTTTACCTCATTCCACACATGAGCATTTTAAATCCGGGACACACTCGCTGGGTTGCCTCTCACAGGCTTTCCACCACCACAGGCCTGGGAGCCAGACAGGAATCTGTAGTCAGTTGTAGAGAGCCGCAAAGTGCTGCGCCTTAAAGATGGCGCTGGCTTCCGCCTTCCACCTCCCCAAGGGTGAGCGCTCTCTGGCGTAAACAAGCCCTTACTTGGTTAAGTCTGTTCAGCCTGTTTGCTTCTGCGTTAGAGTAGCCTATCTGCAGGGTCCACGTAACTCACTGGGGTTGGTTAGTGCAAGGGTATTTAAGCCTGTGCAGGGGTCCCCTGGGCCCCCGTGGGTCAGAAGAACATGTTTCAAGGATCCTGATTAAAACTGCATGATGAAGATCTTCCTGGAGTCCTGTCTTCCTTGCTGGCAGGGGTAGGTGCGTACAGTCAGTGACACAAAGCTTCTGCTCTTGGGATTGGTTCAACTAAGATCAGGGCAGGAGACAGCAGGCAGCCCAGATGCAGCTGGGTTGCCCTTACTGGGCCTGTGGGCTCCCCACTGTAGGAGATCCTCCGTGGTGGCCTCTTTGAACTTGAATCCTAGCATTCCCTTGCATTTTCTCATCTTACTGTGAACTATTTTTATTGTAGTTTACAGAGCTAAAAACAGTGGCTCCTCCAGATGTGCTCCTCCCTGAGTCCTCCACAGCCTCTATTATGGTGGAGTCCTCATGTCTCCTCCATACCTGCTCTCACATTTGCTTCCTAAAGCCTTTCACAGGCATCTGAAGAGGACTGGAATGATGGTTACCTTTTAAACCAATTAGACTCTCAGGATTCAACTCTGTAGCCATCTTTATTTATTTTATATTTATATGTCCTTAAATTAACAGTCTTTTTAATTGTGTGTGTGTGTGTGTGTGTGTGTGTGTGAAGAGAGAGAGAGAGAGAGAGAGAGAGAGAGAGAGAGAGAGAGAGAGAGAGAGGGTCTGGCTGCATGCCTAGGGTGTATCTAAACTCTAAACAATCTCACTCTGCCTTCTTTTTACTTGGTTTTGAATTTTTTTTTTAAACAGGGTCTCTCTATATAGCAACCCTGGCTGTCCTGTACCTGACTAAGTAGACCAGGATGGTCTTGAACTCACAGGTGTCTACCTGCCTCTCCCTCCTGAGTACTGAAATTAAAAGTGTGCCTATGGTGGTATCTTGCTTGTACAAATAAAGCCTGTCTGGAGATCCGAGGATGGAGCTTACCACTAGCTAACCATAGCGGCCTGCATGGCTGTGCAGATAGACAGGAAATGAGCTAGTTGGGCAGAAACAGGATATAAGCAGAGAGCAATAGGAATTCATTCTCTTGTCTGCTGAGCTGCTAAGGAGGTAAGGTATGGCAGTGGCTTGCTCCTTCTTTCCAATCTCTCAGCTCTTTCCTGTACATCTGACTCCGTGTTTTTATTAGTTAGACCAATTAAGAACTCTATTGACATGTGCTCCAACACTCATAGCTGACCTCAAACTGTTGAAGCTCCTGACTTTCCCCTCCTGAATGCTTGGATTGCTGGACATGCACCCCAAGCCCACTTCCAAGCCCACTTTGAACACACAGAATACACGTTGACTCTGAGGCTGTCTTCCAGGAGAAGGGCCAGACATCTCTTTTGCACATGTGCTATTTGCCCTGGACCAACAGAGTTCTTGGTTAATGTGGTATCCAGCAGCCAATGACAGCCCCCAGGAGTTGTGAGCAACAGCGGACTGAAGAATTTCCTAGACTGCTGGCCACTGCTCTGGGCCTTCTGCCATCAAATGCCAGTGAGAAGGAAACAGCAGAAGAGGGAAAACTGTCTCACAGCAGATCCTTCCTCATTTAACATTTAGATATAAAGCTTGATGACTTTTAAAGTATCCACTTGAGAAGAGCTTGCTTTCAAATCTCAGGACGAGCTACAAACCTGCATCTTTGACAAATGATGGCACCTAAGAGAACTAGCTGCTCTTTATTGGGAATGGAAACCAGGATCCAGGCATGTTAGGCAAGTTCTCTGTCACTAGACTATGCCCCAAGTTCACTTCTTATCTCCTTAAGGAAATCAAAGTTCTGAATAAGCTGCCCTGCCTCCAATACCAGCCTCTTCAAGGCCTTCCTAGCCCTAGCTTTTATGTCTTCTGACACTAATCACATGCAAAACGAGGGTAGTTGCTGGGTGTACAAAGCAATCATAGCATTTGGGAAGCTGAGGTGGGAGGACCCTGAGGCCAACTTGGACTTTATTTATGAGACCCAGTCTCAGAAGCTCAAATGTAAATAAATCAATAAAAAAAATAAGACTAATCACTCCTAAAATGTTGGTTAATTTCGTGTGTTAACTTGGCTGGGCCACAGTGCCTAGAAACAAGATCAAACATTATTCTGAATATTTCTATGAAACTCACATTTAAATTGGTAAACTGTAAGCCAGGAGTCATGGTAAATGCCTTTCACCTGGCTTCTAGGAAAGCTGGGGTGTGAAGATAACTTACAACTAGGAATTTAAGCTTAACCTGCCCAATACAGAGACACTATCTCAAGAACAACAAATAAAAAAAGATAAATAAACATTCTAAAGCAACAACCACTACTACAGAAAAAAGTCAGTAAACTTGAGAAAATTTCTTTCCATGATGGATGGGTCTCACTCAATCATTTGAAAGCTTAAATAGACAAAAGTTTGACAACTCCCATCCTAGTTAACTTTAACTGTCACTTCGACACAGACTATAGAGTCACCTGCGAAGGGAGTTTCAATTGAGGGGTTCCCAGATTAATCTGTGAGAGGCTTAGCCCACTGTAGGTAGCACCATTCCCTGGGCCATTGGTCCTAGGCTGGATAAGAAAGTGATAATTGGTGAGTGAACCAACAAACAGCGCCCCTTTATAGTTTCTGCCTCAAATTCTTGCTCCAGTTCCTTCCATGACTTCCTTGGACAATGGACCTCCAAACTGAAATAAATTCATTCTTTCCCTATATTGCTTTGGCTATGGTATTTATCACAGCAACAGAATCAAACCAGAATGTCCCTGCTGTCACCACCAGCAAGGAGTCTGTAGCTGATTATTTTGGGCTTGAACGTAACACTGGTTGCTCCCTGGGTCTCCAGCCAGTAGGTTTTAAACTTGCTAACGAGAGCCAACTCTAAATTCTTCTCTCCTTCTGTGCCTCTACACTCATACACACACACACACACACACACACACACACACACACACACACACACACACACACACGTTCTCAGAGCAGCACATCTCCCTGTCCACCTTGCAGGAATCTGTCTTACTATCAAATAGCTAGTTTTATTGAGAGCTTATACTGGGCTTTCCATCTTGCTAAGGATTCACCATTAAGTCTCCACCTCGATCGCAGGAGCTGGCTGTGTTGCTTGTGCACAGTGAGACAGCCAGTGCTTGGGGAGAACTGAGTCACTGATGGGCAGTGAAGGGTAGAGCTGTGATCTCAGTTTTAACCAGCACACACGGTGCCTCTCACGGAGCGCCCGACTCCCAGATGCTCCTCTTGCCCACTAAATGTTCTAATCCACCCCCACTTGGAAAGTTGAAACATTTTATTCCTGGATTTGATTTCCAAAGACATTTGTTTTTCATCCTCTGATTTCATGTTGCCCAGGATCTGTCAGGAAATAACCCGGGCAGGAAGTTCTGACTACATTTCCCCACCACCCCATTAAGAGCCTCTCTGGACCCAGCAACACCCCATTGCCCTGCTGCCTCCATCTGCAAGGTTGGAAGATAGCCCCATCACTTAAGCCAGAACAGCTTCCTGGAAATCACACCTTCTTCCTCCTTTCTAATGAGCAACATCCTCTTGTTCTGACATGTTCTTGGTGTCCTGGCTTCAAGGGGGAGCAACCTGACTTGTGGGGAGATACGAAAGTGACCAGGGATTCACTTCAATACTGCTCAACTAACCCTCTTAGCACTAATCAGCACATACACAAAACCAAGATGCTCTGATGGCTGATGTCCAGGGTAGCAGACGGTGGAGAGAATTGCAGCTTGCAGGGTGCTGTGACTTGTCATACTGCTGCCAGAGAGGTGCTGTTCAGAACCATTAGGCTTAACCCTGTCCAGTCTGATATCACAGCGTGGCCAGGAGAAAGGGTACCTGCCCTGTTCTGGAGAGGAGAAAGTTCTACATCTCCCTGTGAGGGCTCTGCACTCTGCTAGGTTGCCTTGCTGGTAGGTGTTTCCTTGGAGCCTGCACAAGGACCTGAGTTTGATGCCCAGAACCCATGTAAGAAGGCAGTGGTGGTGATGTGCATTTGTAATTCCAGTGCTGGGGAAATGGGGACAGTGGACCCTGGGGCTTGATGGCCAGACGGCTTAGTGTACTCAGTGAGTTCCTAGCCAATGAGAGACCGTGTCTCAAAAATTAAGGGACATCTGGCTCTTGAGGAACAACATTGGAGGTTGATCTGTGCTCTCTACATACATATGTACACATGCACAGGATCACCGGTACCTACACATATCCACACAAACACACACATACACAGAAGTCTTTCGGGAAATTTATTTCATGTGCAATTTCCAGCTACTCTGCTCCTCTTGGCACTTTGCTACAAGCTTGTTTTGCTGTTGTTAGATTTGCTTGTTTGCTTACCTTTGCAGGCAAGTGCTTGCCCACTGAGCCCCTCACTGTAGCGGATAAGAGTTTTGTCTATGCCATGCCTCTTAATGTTATCATAACTGGCTATGGCCTGACAGATGGTATTCCAGTGGCTTGATGGGGCCTGGGACTTGTTCAGGGTCACAGAGGCAAAACCACTATACCAGCTGCCCTAGCACAGCAGTACCAGCAAGATGGATAGCCAGGGCAGGAGGGATGTGACTCCCACATTCAGCCTTTTGTTTTGAGGTGCACAGGATGTGTGAAGATGGTAGAACCTGTTTGAGTGCTCACCTGAGTCTCTCCCTTCACCCATCCATTCCACAAGCACAAATCTGGGTCTTCTGTCATGCATCAGGCCCGGTCAAGATGCTAGAAATACAATGCAGCCCTATCCGGACAAAGGCCATTATTCAGAAGACAAACCATTTTAAATGACAAATTCAGAAAACCTTTCCTGATGATTCTACTTAGCCTTTTTGGAGAAAAAAATAATCCCATCAGTGCATCAGTGGTTTTTGCAAGAAATATCCTTCTCACTCAGTCCTCTGACCCTTCTTTGACAAATGTGTGTAGGATTAATCCTTTCCCGGAGACTTCGAGAACCCACAGACTCTGACTCTGTGACACCGTATGCCCTTAGCAGATACGGGGCAGGCGCACCACACTCCGTGAAAACCATTGCTGTTATGTAATTTCCCTATAGAATCAAAGTCTTCACACTTACGCAAATCATCAATTTTATTTTTGAGCATTGAACTGCATGCTCCGTTTTCCTATCTCTGCTCCCTTCCACCCTGTTTCTAAATCTGGACTGTGAATCTGTGCATGTAGAGTGGTAGAATATAGAAGGTATAATTTGAATTCGGCCGGTCAATCTCATGCTCCCAGAAATACGGGCAACCTGGGAATTTTAGGCAGAGTTTCAGCAGCTCTAGGGACCAATTTCTAGTGTTCCTCCCCCTCTCTTCTCTTGTCTTCTCTTTCCTCTCTCCTCTTTCTTGGCTCTCTTCCTTGCCTTCTTCCTCTCCCCTCCCTCCTCCTTCTCTACCCCTGCCCTGTTAGAGATTATAGTATCATTTTTTTTTTTTTTAAACATCCATACAGTAACCTTTGGATAAACAAAACTTAGAGGATCCTGAGGGAGAGGTTTGTTGACTTGTGCTATTGTTCCTCGAGTTAAACACCTATCTACAAGTCTTGAAGAGCTGTAGGAAGTAGGCAGCTGCTGGTCTGACACTCAGAAGACTACAGCACCAGTCCTGGGGGAAATTGGTTGGCAGGGGCAAAACTGGCAGCAAGTTTGTCCCAGGGTTGCGAGACCTCATGTCTCTGACCCTTGTCTTGGCCACATTCCACCTTCGTTTGACCTTGATGCTGTACCTGCAGGGCAAGGGAGGAGCCCGATGTTTCCCTAAGCAGTGCCAGGCACTTGGCCAGCTTGGAGCCCTGATGATATCCCAGGTGGCTCCAGTGGCCTCCTGACAGGCTAGAGTACTAGTCATGGTTGGCCTAGACCTGGAGAGTCTTAAACTACCTGAGGGCAGTTCACTGGAAGTGAATGCCAGGTGGGAAAGCCTCCATTTTCCTAAAAATACCCCCGACATTGGAATGTGAACACTCTCACCCCACTGACAATTACAGGTTGAACTCTGGGGCTTGTCTGAGCTTAAAGAAGGGAGGGGGTCTCCTCACTCAGACTGAACTCACTGGCACACACAAGTTCATTGAAAGCAAAATCTCTTTCCATCTGGTTCTTTCTCATTTTCTCCTTCCTTCCTTCCCTCCTTCCCTCCTCCCTTCCTTCTTTCCTTCCCTCCCTCCCTCCCTCCTCCCTCCTTCCCTCCTTCCCTCTCTCCCTCCCTCCCTCCTTCCCTCTCCTCCCTCCCTCCTTCTTCCTTCCTCCTCCCTCCCTCCCTCCCTCCCTCCTTCCCTCCCTCCCTCCTTCCCTCTCTCCCTCCCTCCCTCCTTCCCTCTCTCCCTCCCTCCGTCCCTCCCTCCCTTCCTGCCTTTCTTGCCTTAAAGTTTAATACTCCTGCTCTGGCTTGCTGGGTGCTGGAATTACAAATGTGCACCACCACATCCTGCCCCACACAACCTGAAAGCTCTTTCTAAGTCAGCCCAGAAAACCCTGAGTAAATGGACAAACATCACCCAGAGTTGGCTCCAGCACTGGATCAGATAAGTGGAGTGAAGACAGCTGAATTAGCTGGAGGCCACCTAAGAGAAACAGGACTATGATGGGGGTTGGGGGGGTTGGGGGTAAGGGGGGCTCAAAGAGATGTGTCCAATGACAGAGGCAGTTATAAGGATCCCAACACTGGGCTCCACAGACTTTAGGGCAGGAAAATGGAGGATTGTCCACTCTATACAGACAAGGTGCCTGGTCCAGGGCAGCAGGTAGCCTAGAGCATTCCCATCTGACTGGTATTGAAGATGGATGTCCACTTCACTGGCCAGGCTTTTGTTTTTGTTTGAAGAGAGGGCAAAAACTAAATTTTTAACACATTGGCAATGACTTTAGTTATTTTTAAATACTGTGTGGGCCCAAACAGTATAAGCTAAAAGAAATGACTGCACACTCTGCTTGGCTACCAAGAAGATTCTTCGCAGGGCCATACGTGTTTCCAAGGGCAGCTGAAACCTATTCCCAACTTTAGTGACCAAAATGACCTATTCAGCCATTGTTCAAAGTAAGAGTCAAGTTCAGCATTGTCTTCCACCTCCTCACATCTCAGACCAACGTCTTTCTCTCTTTTTTTCTTTCTTGTTTATTTATAATGCATTCTTATTTTTGAGGCACAGTCTCACTCCATAGCCCAGGCCCCTGTTAAATAGGCATGTTAGCCATTTGTCCCAGAGTTTGAGACTTACCTTTCCCCAAGTGCTGAGAATATAGATAGGAGCCACCACATCCAGTATCAGGTCCCCATCTTTACCCTGAAGACAATTCCATGATTTCTTCTCTGTCCTACACAAGCTCAAAGATGTTACGAAGCTACTCCAGGCCAATACCTCAGCAGAGGCAGTCCTCAGCTCTCCCAGAGAAAACTTTGTCACCTGGTCACTTCGTCTGGGATGCCCCAGGTAGAGTCCAAGATTCTAATGTCTTAAACATGCGCAGAGGCCTTTGGATGAACTTCTTGATTTCTCCGATTCTCTCCTTTAGTTCACTAAGGAAAACTTTCATAGTGAAATTAAAGCCCAAAATGCCTAACCATTCCTCTTCAAACATCTTATGCATCAATTTCTTCCTCTGCCAAATCACTGGAGCAGCTCTATAGTCTTCTCCTTGGCCACCTTCTCAATGGGACTGAGAGGCCCTCCAGCCAAAGTGCCAAGTGGGTCCCCCATGTGTTTGCTCTCCATCCTATCTCTAGATATTTAATGACCTCTAGCAGAACTTTAGATTCCCCAGGGACGCATGCCTGAGTAAAAACTATAGATCATTTCTCTAGGCGATGCAAGGGATATATGTGTATCTCCCAAACAAGGAATAATGACAATATATGAGTACCAGGGTACCAAACCCATACTATTGATTCACTTTTCCCTCTTTAATGTTCAGGATGCTGTAACTGAGGATCCCCGAGGTCACATCCAGGACGCCTGTTGAATGCCATTTACGTTCATTGTTGGGGCTCTCTGCTGGTGCAGACTTGGAAGCAAATGTATTTATTCAGCATAAAAGGAAATATTTGAAGGCACACAGTGTCATTCTCTGTGAGTTTTAAAAGCAGCCGGACTGGACAGACAACTCTCCAGGATAAGAAGAGGCCTTTCTCTGAACTGGTTGCCACTAACTACTGTGACCAGAGAATCAGGGCTATGTAGGAGCTTAATACTAAAAAGCGCTTGGTGGAAGTTAGGCAAAAGATTTAACATTACAAGGGGACCTTTACTCCTCTCACATTCCCTCCTGTGCTCTTCATTTGCTTCTTGTTTTGTGACAAGGCCTCCCTTTGTAGCCACACACGGCTCCTAAATCGCAATCCCCCTGCTCCTGTTTCCATAGTGCTGGAATTACAGGCGTATGCTAACACACCTGGCTAATTAATTGGTTAATACTTTTTTTATTCAATTTATTTATTTGTTGGGAATCAAGCCCAGAGCCCTACACACACAAGGCAAGTTGTGTGTCACCCAGCATCACCTCCAGCCCTGGGTTATTTGTTTATTTGTTTGTTTTGTCATGCTGGGGACTGAATCTGCTTGTCACAAGCTGGGCAAGCCCTCTACAGCTAGGCTGCATCCCAAGTCAAGTCATTTAATTTGGAACTACTTAAAAAAAAAATGAAACTGAAGATGCAAACAATGTTTTCATGAGTATTTACAATATTGCCAAAGAGTATACGTTGCACCACCCACTCTTTAATTTCCCTAGGTTGTTTAGACCCAGCTGTCCTTCAGAAACACAGATTTGCATACATATTAGACAAAAAGCAAAGGGAGATAGTAAGCAGCTACAGAAACCAGCTCTTAGTTTATGCTTTTATTTTATTTTATTAAGACAAGGTCTCTCTTTTATGTAGCTGGGGCTGTCCTGGAACTTGTTAGGTAGAACAGGTTGGCCTCAAACACCCAGAGACCTACCTGCTTCTTCTTCTGGGTGCTGGGATTAAAGTTGTGTGTCACGAATTCCAGCTTATACTTTTCTGTCTAACCTTTCTCAACCCTGGGCAGAGTGTTGTCCATAAAAGAATAACCAAGTGCAGAATTGCACAATAGAAAAGTCCAGTAAATATTTAAGGACCTGAGGCTGAGGTGAGAGTCAACAGCAAGGCTGAAAGGCTGTCTGTAGACTGAAAAGCCCCTGCCCACTGCCTTGGCCAGGCTTTGCACAGAGTTGTAGCACAGTCTTCCCCAGGCTCAAGCTTCCTGTATTGTACTGGAACTCCTTCTAGAGGATTCTCTAGACAGAATCTTCTTGTTCTAGAAGTTTCCTCCAAGATTGGAAGGAAGACAGATTTAGACAGGAAGTAAATGACTCAAAATAGCTTCAGGAAGTCCCTAAAACTGAGCAGATTCACTAGGCGCCTCCTTCTCCAAGAGTTTATCAACAGTAAAGACTGATCAGCCTCATTCTCAGATGAGCTGAGCTGCCTGGAAGAGGCTCAGGCCATGCTTGGGAGAAGCAGCAATAGCACAAACAGTCTAAGAGAATAGATCATCAGAACTGGGTAGAGGAAACATGCAAAGCTATCAGGAGAGGCTCAGAGCAACTTAGCCATTGGAAAAGACACTCTTTAATCTGCTGAGCTGTCTGCAAGTGTGGGCTAGGTTTCTAGCTTTCGTGTGCTGGTACTTATGCTGGGGTAAGCTTTTGTTACATAGCCATCTTTGAGTCATTTCTGCTTCTGCAAGTAACCCCTCACCCATATTCCTGTAAGTAACCTCAATAAAACTTATTCTTTCACCAAGTTAGACATTGGTGCAATAATTACTTTAATCTGTTGTAGGCTCCTTTTCTGGGGTGAATAGATGTGTGTGTGGGTGTGTGGTGTGTGTGTGGGGGTTCCCTAGGAAAAGTCTCTCTCTCTCTCTCTCTCTCTCTCTCTCTCTCTCTCTCTCTCTCTCTCACTCTCACACACACACACACACACACACACACTACATCAGGGACGTTTTAACTCCCCTACTTCCTTAAAAAGAAGATAATGACACTCTTTACTCCAATCTCGGCTTTGTCTCTTCTCCCAAGAAAGTAACCATTTTGACAACTTCCCTTTTAGTGATCCAGAAGACACTAATAGAAGAAGGACATGTGCAGTGAGTTTCACTCAAATCTTCTTCCCTTGTAATACTGAGGATTGACCCTAGGGTGTCTTTAGTGTTCAGCAAGTATCCTACCACCTAGCTGTGCCCCCAGCCCAAACTTTCTTCTTCTGAATAACTGAACAGAAGCCAGCCACATATTGCACCCTATGGCATATTTTGTTGAAGATATATTATGCTCAACAACACTTGGAACCACTAGAATTTTCCTTCGTCTCTTCTTAGTAGCAGCCTGTCATGCAGCTTGTGTTTTCTCTGACCTTCTCTCCTTTGTCCAGCTCCCTAGACAGTGGAGCTATTAGAATGTGCTGATATAACTTTTGCCCCATCACAGTTCCTGGAGCTGGAGCCTGAAGTATGACCTACTAATATAACAGGGCTTGGCACTGACTGGATCCATTACCTACTGATATAACAGGGCTTGGCACAGGCTGGATCCATTCTCACCATGTGGGCAGGCCTGCTTTGCAAGGGGAATTCCTGAGAAACTTACTCCAACTTTCATTTTGTTTCTTAAGACAGTTTCTAGAAGTTGATTTGATTAGAGTAACAACCTTAAATTGAAAGTATATAAGTGAATTCCCAAGAGGCTACATGATGTGTTCCATCACCCCCACCTCTGGGATAGCATGGTGGATTCTCTTTCTAGACTCCACAATGATATTCTGTAAAGTGGGAGACACTACAGTGTAGGTACTGATTATTTTATACATGTATACCAATAGACTTCTACTGAAACCAGATGCTGTTTGAATGGATGCTCACCTGTCCTGAATGGGATATTACTGGAATTCTTTTCCCCATTAGGGCTTACTGTTATCAAGAGTTTAGAAGAGCCAAGAAATCAGTGTGAGAACTCCAGTGTGAGGCAAGTGGTAGAAGATTGTCTTAGTTGAGATTACTATTGCTGGGAAGAGATACCATGACCACAGCAATTCTTATAAAGGAAAACATTTAATTGGGGCTGAGTTACAGTTCAGAGGTATAGTCCATTATCACCATGGCAAGACATGGTGGCATGCAGGCAGACATGGTACTGGAGAAGGAGCTGAGAGTTCTGCATCTTATCTGCAGGCAACAGAACATAAACTGTGTTCCACACTGGGTGTAGCTTGAGCATACGAAACATCAAAGCCAACCCCTACGATGACATACTTCCTCCAACAAGGTCACATCTCCTAATAGTGCCACTCCCTATAGGCCAAGCATTCAAACACATGAGTCCATAGGGATCATACTTATTCAAACCACCACAAATATGGACCAAGAAATTAATTTTGGAAAAACTGAAGGTATCCATTGATTTGACAAACACATATTGGGTATTGACTATAATCAATGAAGAAAAACTAGAGCACTGCTAAACCAAAGCAACATGAGTTATTAGGAGTATGAGTTGTGGGGACTAAAGAACCCTCTGGAGGAAAATGAAAATTGCTTGTAAATAGGGATTTTTATGTGTAGGTGAAGCTTGATCCTTTTATAAGAGAAATTCTAATACCTAATTTTTGAAAATTAATTTATTCTTTGACATGTATATAATACATTCTGGTCATATTCATCCCTTCACCCTTTCTTTCCTTTCTCCTAATGCCCAGCAAAACCCCACCTTCCTCCTACCAAGTCCCTATCCCATGTCCACTTTTGTCTTGTTTTTTCACTTTATGACCCTATTCACTGAAATATGTGTAACTCCACCCATTAGTGCCTATATCACTGAAGTCAATGACTTCATCTCCTACAGCATCTCTCAAGGACATTAGCTCCCATAGTTGAAACAGTGCCCCATAGCCCCCTCCATCATCTATGACCTAATATTTACTGAGTTTAGTTTTATGGGCCCTATGCAGGCAACCACAGTTGCGAGTTGATGAGTATCACAGCCATGTCGTGTCCATAAGATGGCATTTCACAGTCTTCATCTGTATAATTTAACTTTTATGTTCTTTCTGCACCATCACCATCCCTTGTTGATATTCCCTAAACCTTGATAGGGGTGATTTGAGTGTCTTTAGTTTTCAGCATACAATAGCCAATAATTCTCAGCACCTAGGCCAGCCATGAATTTCTGCATTAACTATCATTCACTGCAAAGATAAGATTCTTTGATCAAGGCACTAGATCACATAACTATTCAAGAGGCACTTTGAAAACATGCCCAATTAGCAAGACAAAATTAGTAAGGTGGCTCTGGTGACTATAACTTCCCCAGCCATGAGATTTGATCTAGTACCAGGCGTGAGTTCTCTTCTGTAGAGCAGGCTTCAAGCAAATAAGAAATCAGTGGGTTTCCCCTATAACAGTCATGCTGCTATTGAGCCAGAAACTACCTCTTGTCTGGTCCAGTATCCAACTTTCTGTTATTTGTTGTTTTTGATTTTGCCACAGGATCTCACTATGCAGCCTTGGCTGGCCTTGAACTCATATACATCTGCTTGCCTCTGCCTTCTCAGTGTGGGACTTAAAGTATGTGCCACTACAGCAGGATCCAACACCTAGCTTTTGGGGTGAAGGGCTATAAAACTGACCTAGACCCTGAAACACTGGATACTGAATGTGAGTTGAATTCTACTAAAAATTATCACAGAGAAACACTAATTGTTACACTTAATACCACTTAAAATTTTAAAGGTATTATTTGTAAATTTGATTACAGATAAATTAGAGTAACAATGAGAAATAAAATCTTAAGGAGCTTGGCTCTTCTTGCCTGAGGGGAGGGATAGAATGACACTGAAAATAAACTGCATATGAATAGGGACCAGGTTTCCAAAATTTTCATCCAAGGTTTTGCTGCTTGTTAGAAAGGACCTCCCACCCAGGCACAGTTCTTTCATAGCATTTCTAGCAGAATGCTGTTTGAAGGAGCACCTCATACAGTTTCTACGAAGCACTGCCTGATGATGGGAGATGTTATTCTGTATATATGTTTCTCATACTGGTTAATAAAGCACTGTGGCCAATGAGATATCAAGATAGATGGGGCTAGGAGACAAGGAGGAAAGAGGAAGTGGGAAGGAGGAGTCGAGATGTAGACCTGAAAGAAAGAAGATGCTGGCTGTGGCTCCCGGATAAGATAACCACGTGGAAATACTTAGATAAGTAGAAATGGGTTAATAATTATGGCAGAGCTAGCCCATTAACAATGATAGTCATTGGCCAACAGGATTGTATCAAATACAGAGTCTCTGAGTGTTATTTGGGGCTCACATGGCGGCGGGACCATGGCGGCAGAACCAGCGGGCGCCATCCTGCTTGCCGCCAGTCTGGGCCCACAGCCGCAGCAGCCCCAAATAACACTCAGAGGCTCTGTATTAGATACAATCCTGTTGGCCAATTACCATTATTGTTTATGGGCTAGCTCTGCCTTAATTATTAACCCATTTCTACTTGTCTAAGTATTTCCACGTGGTCGTCTTATCGGGGAGTGTCTTCCTTCCTCCCCGGGCTACATCTCGACACTTCTGACACCAGATATTGTGATTTAATAAGGATCAGGATAAACAATTAGGCAGAACAGAAGTTTATTAAGGGAGAAATAACTCACAACATAGGCAGATGTACGTGGCGGGTTCCAGCGGATCCTGAGCCTTCCAGCGTCCACCACCCAAAAGGGCGGCCAGACCCTTTCCCAACCTTTTCTCCCCGCTCCCATCCGGCCCTGTCTCCGCCCCAATGGGCATGGCCTAAGCACAGGTGCAGACAAGGTGAATATCTCGCTACATGAGGCCTCAAGTTTATGTGCATTAACAGATTTCTGAGAATACATAAATGCGAAAGAGCTCAGAACTCAATTCACCACTGTATATATGAGAGGGTTGGGGAGGAGGAAGGGGGGTAGACTGAGTGATGAGAGAGAGGCAGGAAGAGAGAGAGAGAGAGAGAGAGAGAGAGAGAGAGAGAGAGAGAGAGAGCAGAGAGAGAGAGACAGAGAGAGAGAGAGAGAGAGAGAGAGAGAGAGAGAGAGAGAGAGAGAGAGAGAGAGAGAGAGAACCCCAGGAAGCAAAGCAAGACTCCAATTCACATCGTCATAGTTTACTAATAAATTACTAATTCTATTTTGCTGAATTGTCCTCCCCACATTTCTCCCATTTCTTCAAGAGTTTGTAGAATTCATTCTCAAAGTGAAAACAGTTTATCTTTATTTTAAAATAATGTATATACAATGAGACAACATGTAGTATTTTGAATGGGAAGTGGAGGTATTTGTGAAATCTGAATAGACATGGAGGGTTTAAAATGACAGGCCTGGATCGATTTCTTCTGATGACTAGGGTCCTCATACCTTGCCTTGAAGTCTATTCTTACACCATTGCTTGAGGTGTACGGTATCTTTCACATTAAATTCTCATGAAAATATAGATCATACTACACAGTAAAACAAAAACTCTAACATTCCTCTAATATGCTTGAAAAGCAGAAATCTGAGCAAAAATGAAAACAACCTTCTCAAGCCAACTGGTTTTACTGCCTAGGAAACAGTAGAAACCACATGACAATCTTGCTAAGTAATAGGCAGGCACTTCCTGTAGACAGACACTTCCTGTTGATGTTGTCACTTGACAAGATCTAACAAGATCTCTACTGTGGTTATAAAACTTTATTGAACACCTACTATGTGCTGAGTGAAGTTCAAATTCCAAGTTCATGAAAGCTCTGTTTTCAGTCTTTGAAAATCTCTGGAAAGGCAGGGCATGGTGTTTTACATACCTTTCTACACCAGTGTTTGAAAGGCAGAGGCTAAGAGGTTGTTGGGAGTTTGCAGCCTGCTCTACAGTGTGACACTATCTCAAAACAGAAACACAAAGCTCAGACAGCCCCAGGATGGAAATTTCAGCTTTGGAGGTTTATCCATGGAAAATCAGAAGTTTTTTAATAGTGATGGCTTCCTCGCTGCTGTGTTTAAACCCTTGGAGGCCCCTCTTTTAGTTTACTATTATGGGAAATAAAAGCAAGAGATTACTGAAGGTATCAACACTTTTCTTTTTTCTTCTTGACCAAGGGGAACAATGGAAATAACAGCAACTAAGGTGGCATTTGCTAAAGGGGCAAAAAAGAATACCAATGAAAATATTTGGTGTAGGACTTCAGAGAAGGCAACAAAGTAAAACAAATAGGGAAACAGAAAAATAACACAGGTTTGGCTATAGGAGCTGTCTGTGTGTACAACAGTCAGAATTTAAAGCAGAATGGTAGCGGTTCACACAGGACAGTGACATTCACAAAGGCATACCACAGGTACTTAGGGACCAACTAGACACTAAAAGACAATCCTGAGGAATGTAACATGATGGAGGTTTTGAGCCTAAGTGACTGGAAATATTTATATTAATGGCATCTGCACTCCAGAGGAAATAGATGAAGGGAGAGTGGGGTGGACCTGGATGGCTCTGACTTGGTCTGTGCATTGTGAGGTGACACTTGTATTTATGCCTGACAAAAGGCAGCCACTGGTACAAGGCCTTTCTTTCTGGGATGCGCCTTGGTGCACCATTGGCTGTCACAAATGGCCTCAGGCTGACTAGATGCACAGGTGAAGTTAACCCCTTAACCGCCACTGTGAATTAGCAGCCTATTAGCTATGAAAGTCCCTGAGGAGGCTTTACAATGAAAGGGGCTGTCTGACAGTGTGCCCATCTCCCACCCTGCAGTAAGTGAAAAGCTAATCTCTTGCTGAGTCCTAAGAGGCTGTTCAGGACTCACTAAACAAACCCCCAAATGGAGAAGTTGATCATCAGGAATGGGCCCAGCAGCCCCTGAAGAAATAGCTGAGTTTGGGGTATAAGCCACAACTTCCATCGACAGTAGGCACCTCCCTACAAAGATATTCATGTCTGCATATTTCTATTGCTGCTATGCCATTAATGTTTATTGCAGTGGGGGTTTCATTTTTAAAGAATATGGATGTGCCTTATTGAGGAAATGAAACAAGTATGAATCAAAAAAAAATGGTAAATCAAGCTATGACATACTTTCTATTTTAAAAACAGTTACAAAATGCTTGTTACTTTTTACTTATAATTTAAATTTTTATTGAAAATAGATATTTTTACACTATATTCTGATCATAGTTTCCCCTCTCCATCTCCTCCCTAATTCCCCACCTTCTCCCCAACCCAAGTCCACATCCTTTCTTTCTTCTTTCCATCAGAAAACAGACAACTAAAAAATAAACAAAACAAACAAATATACTTGGTTTGGGGAGAGCCAAAGAAAAACACAAGATGATGTTTTTTAAAACAAACAAACAAAAGACAAAATATGCCAAACATAGAGCAAAGTATCCAGGAGAAAATATCAAATTCCTCTGTGCATTAATTACTCTTTGTTGTGACAAAGTTTCCAACAAAAGCAGCTTAAGGTAGGAAAGGCTTGTTCTGGTTCTCAATTTGAGGGTGCAGTCCATTATGAATGTAGGAGAACGAGGCAGTTGACATCATTGCTGGGGTTCCAAGCTAATAAAAAGGGAAACGAGAGAAGCCCCAGCCCATGGAATGGCACCACTCACATTCAGGGTGGCTCTTTCCTCCTTAATTAAATTTCTCCTTGTGAAAACACCTTCACAAATGTGTAGAAATATGTGTGAGAGCTGAAATTATGTTTTAAGTTTAAATTACTGTGCTTAAGAGATCTGTAGACCAGAATGCCTCTAACCTGTAAGCTTTGCTTGCCCAAGAACAGATAGTTTCCAGGAATGCTAGGGGCATCCACGCTGCCACAGCGTGACACTGGCTGTTTCCAGTTTTCCCATGGCATGAATATTCTTGCATGCGTGCCCTTGTATGTGGCGGCTTCACAGGAGGCCCTAATATCTATGGGATTATTTAATATCAGAAATGTATATCTCTGCACCTTAGAGATGGCCAAACTGAAATGCTTGTTCTAAGTGTTCCTTCCCCAGCATTCCTGACTGTTACAAACATGGCCCCAGGTGGGACCATTGTGGATCCAATGGCCAGGTGAGGGACAAATGGCAGGTGAGAGACAGCCTGACCTGCAGACAAATACACTTATGTGGAAAGTTTATTGGATTGCAATGCTGACTCCTCACTCTTGTTAAATATTAACCAATTTGCCAAACTAGTGAGTGTTGATTTTTATTCCTTGGTAACTAGTTGATAGTGTGAACCTATGAGGGCAGAGCCTAAAAATGAGGTGGACTAAAGTCTCATACAATAGTCAACTTTATTCAGGGTATCTGGCGATTTATATCCTGAAGGTATTCTGAGGGTTGAGCAAGGACTCGAGCAAAGTTCACATGAGGTTAGTCCTATACAGTCACAGCCATGAGGACAACCTGTGCTAGGAACATTTTTGAATAACAGAAGAAAGATCACTTGGAATCTGAAGCAAACCCACTCCTATTCACAACATGAAGGGGGGGGCATGAAAGCACATTCCAGGAACAACCCATTTTATGGACAAAGAGAGGTAACAAGACTTGTCTTGTTTTTTTTGGAGTTATCTCACAAGTTCTAAAACCTTTCATGGACCATGTTCTGATATACTAGTGAAGCTTCTTTCAAAATATTCAAGCTCTCATCAGTCAGCTAGAAATCTGTTTCCCATCAATTAGTGAAGACAGGGGGTCGGGGTGGGGATATTGAGAGTCAGGCTGGGGAAATTAAGCTAAGGCCACCTGCTCCTGCCAAAGCCCAAGCAATCCAGGATAACTTGGGATTGCAGTCTACAGGAAGGTACAAATTGTTTGGACAGTCTGCTTCAGAACTTTATAGATACGTGGAGGCATACCTCCTAAGTGCCTTTCAGGTGACACCCCAGTCACACACACAGAAGACAACATGAATCTTGAAGAATTAGCCTTGAAATTATAATAGGAATGAGAGCCTGGACCCAGAGTGGGATCCCAGTTCCTAGTTCTTTGTAATGACGGCTAAGTGGTTACTCCAGGGAGGGAGTCTGTGCTTAGCAGAAGTGAACATGCTGAAACTTAGAGTCCACACTATCATCCTGCGAAGCAAAAGATGGGAAAGATTGCAGACCCAGCCCCACCATTTCTTTCCTTTGAGAAATCCTCAGAGGATGGAAAGTGACAATTATTCCTAGAGAGGGAAAGAGTACATGCAAGGATTTAATATATTAGATTTTTCAACAACAACAAAACATTGAGTAGCTACTATACTCCCAGAAGTACTAGGCTTAGCAGTAAAGAATTAGGGCAAGTCACAGCTGCCAGAAGTTTATATTCATACCTACTGTTATAATAAAATGTGTAAGTAAGAGAGCTTGGCGAATTTCATGGCAGGTGAGGGACAAACATGCCAGGCACACAGAGCGTCGTTGTTTTATTAGAAAGGGAAGGGAGGGGAAGGAAATAGAAAACAGGTAAAGAGACACAGATTGAGAGAGGACAGAAGAGAATGGCCAGGAAAAGTCTTGTCTGCCCCAGGGGAGCATTGGGAAAGAGAGGGGAAGTGGGCGGGGTTTTTCTTTTAAAGCATCCTTTGCACCTGTGCACAGTGACATAGCAGCTGTGAAACCCTGCGATAGCCAGGGTACTGCCTGAGTGCATTCTGCCAGGTGACGGGGGCAGGCCAGCATAATGCCTGAATCTTTATTCCTACCCGGCAGGAGAGATACCAGGACCAAGAAGGTGGTTTTCCCAGAGTGAAGCGTATTCACTGCACTCCAGATGTGCTGACCTCTTCAGTTTCCCTGAACATGAGAAACTGCGTAATTTGTGGTAGTGGGGGAGGGGGGGGACTGCATTTGTACCCTCCCCTGGGGGAAAAAGTTCTCATTCTAGGGGCTAGGGATCAGCTCATTTAGTAGAGGGCTTGCCTACCATGCAAAGAGTCCAGGAAGGTGACCAAGAATCAACGAATAATCCAGCATACACTGAGAAGTGAATGCAAGTGGGAAAATTGATTCAAGGTGATGGAGATGAACGATCAAGGGGTAGGGTTGGCAACCAGTGCTGCTCTCTCTGCATCTTCACTCAAGGCTACCCTGGGAATTCGTTTCTCAGAGTCATTGGGGCTCTAACATTTTTAAACTATGAAATGGGGGGTAGTCATCATGTGGATGGTTTTATTTAATTCACTCAAGTTTAGACAGTCTTTCCAACTTTGATTTGCTTGCAACTTTATCCTCAAGCAAAGGGGGTGGGATGAAAGATTGAAAGATTGCTGGAAGGCTTTACTGATTTAACATTTACAAAAATTTTGAAAGTTGTCCAAAATTATAGGCTTTAGTGAAGGGGGAAAGGATTTCATCAAAAACCATATTGTATATATAGACAAACAAACATATATAATAAGAAAGGCAATAGGCAGAGACGCCACAAAGCAGGAAGTATAATTAGACACTGTTCTTGCATTGAGACTGTGCCTAAGTTTCCCTGTCTGTAAAATAATACTAAGGGGAATCCAGCTCTGCCATTTTTCTTTCTTCCAATACTTCAACTCCTACTTTTGTTTCATAGAACAGAAATACCAACTGTTTCCTTCATTTCTGATTCTGTTTTCTTTTAATCTGATGTAACACTTTCCCTGTTTAGATATAGAGGTCTCCTTCTTTTTCTGGAACAGGGAACAAATTAGAACACTGTAAAAACATGAAGTCTCCCCATCCTTTGAAAAGGCCTTGGTTGCCTTTTAAGTTTTCTTCATGCCTTACACTTAAGTTATCAATGAGCTACTGTAATGCTAACTTAGTGGAAAACCAAATCATTTCTTTAAAAAAGTTTCATTTATATTTATTTTATGTGTATGGGTGTTTAGCCTTCATGTAAGTCTATACACCACATGTGTGTAGTGCCTGTGGAGGTCAGAAGAGGGCGTCAGATCCCTCAGAAATGGAGTTACAGAATGCTCTTATCTGCGATGTGGGTACTGGGAACTGAGCCTTCATCCTCTGTAAGAACAATCATCCTTCTCTGCTCAACCATTGCTGCAGCCTTAAATCACCTTTAAAGCGAACAGATGTTAAAGTTATGTGTTAAAATTTTGATGCAAGCACACCTTTGTCTCCTTTTGATATGAACAACCTCTAAAGGTTACTTTTTAAGTTGCAGGGTTTCCTAGGCTGAAGAAGAAGGATGGAGAGCCTGAGGCTATCCCAAGCCTGTAGACAGGTCCTAGGCTGGAAAAGGAGACAAAAGCCTGGTAGGATACTAGGGAGGGCATTAACAAGTGCTAGAGCTGCCTGAGAAGGGCAAGGCTAGGCTTAACTACAAGATGGAGCAACGAGACCTCGTCTCAAAGTGGAAAATTGAAAACCCGGAGCCGAGATATAGCTCTGTGGTAGGGGCTTCCCTGGCTCAGGGCAAGGCTTAGTTTCAAGCTCTAGTATTAAAAAAAAAAAAAAAAAAAAATTGAAAGGATTTCTAAGTATTTTCATTCTCATTTCAACTTTATAACTGAAAAGCTGTGTGTAAAATATAATTTAAAACAGGATATTAACAAAAAAATCAGCCACCTCACAATACTGATTTTCCCCCCCAAAATTTGGTTAGAATTGGCTGAAGTGGCACATACCTATAATACCTCCCAGTTTTTGGGAGGCTGAGGCAGGAGGATCAAACGCCTAAAACTGACCTGAGCTACATAGCAAGGTCATGTCTCAAATAATACTCACAATCATAACAGTGATGATGTAATAGTCATTTTTAATACTCTGTCAAAAAAAAAAAAAAAGAACTCTCTTGCCTTGGTATAAAAAGTGTCTTGGAGCATAGTGGCTGCCACGCCTGACAATCTGAGTTCAACCCCCAGTACCCACGTGGTGCTCAGAGAGAACCAATACCACCAAATTGTCCTTTGGCCTCTGCTCCTGCACCATGGTACACACATGCTAATATGTTTTTAGAAAAGGAAATCTGAAACAAAACAAAGGCCAAGAGGCATTTCTCCCCACGATCTAGCTTTGTGTTTTGTTTGTTTGGTTTTTGTTTTGTTCGCACTATTCTCACAATGAAGGTGAAGAAAACGGACAGGCTGTCTTGTATTTATCTGACTCTGAGGTCAGAGCCTAAAAACAAACAGTCCAGCATTCCACAGGCGAGCTTCTTTCCTGAGAGGTTTGTGTGTGATCTGTGAGATAGCACAGTGCAGACACACATGACAAAGACTGGCTTCAGCCACTTGCGAGGCCGGGACACTGCCTTAGAATTGCTTCTTAGCATTCAGTTGTCATTGGCATCAGCTGTCACAGAGCCCCAGATTCCCCAGAGAGCTCATCAGCCAGCAGCCAATGAACTCAGAACTATAATCTTCCCACTTACATCCTGGTGTTTACCATCTCCCGGCAGTGGATTTCGCTCGCTCCAGCTTACCTATTTGGTGGTGTTGTTTTCCTCTTTAATTCTTTTGGGGCCTGCCACCCAACTCCCAAATAAATATGCAGAGACTCGTTCTTACTTATCGATGCCTGGCCTTAGCTTGGCTTGTTTCTAGCCAGCTTTTCTTAACTTAAAAGTCCCATCTATCTTTTGCCTCTGGGCATTTACCTTTCCCTATATCTTTCTTCTTACTCCATGTAGCTGGGTGGCCCCTGGAGTCCTCCTCTCCTTCTGCTTTCGCTCCCTGATCTCTCGTTTGCCAACCCCACCTATCCTTTCTCCTGCCTAGCGATTGACTGTTCAGCTCTTTATTAAACCAATCGGGTGTTTTGGACAAAGTAACACCGCTTCACAGAGTTAAACAAATGAATGGGACACATCTCTCCATCATTAAACAAATGTCTCATAGCATAAACGAATGTAACACATCTTCAACTAATATTCCACAACACCCCTGAGCATGTGTGATTGCTTTTTGAGTGTTGAAGGCCCCGGGGCTATCTGTATGAAAGCAGCTCCTAGGCATGCTTACCGAGGTTGACGTCACAGAAGCCCCTCTTTCATAATATCTGCTCTAGCCCCTCTGCCCAACGTCGGCACCGCTACCTTGCTTGCTCTAATACATTTTACAACCTGCTCTAGAATTCACCTTTCCTCAACTCCAGAACATTCTGCAATTCTCATGCTTAAAACCAAGAAATACTGGGTGGTTGTGATGGTTCTGATATGCAACCCCAGCACTGGGGAGGTGGAGGCTGTGGGATCTGGAGTTGAAGGACTAGCTTGGGATCTGGGCAAGATCCTGTCTCAAATAAACAAACACCAATCACCCCTCCACCCCACCCCCGCAAGCCTTTATGAGCTCTCAAGGGTTCTTCAATGGTCATATCCAGTGTTCTTGGTCTGACATTCAGAAAGTCCTCCACAGTTCTACTTAACTGCTTCCCAGCTCCTCCCCTCCCCTCCCTCAGGTTCCTGGCCTTTGTCTCCTGCCCTAGCCTGTCTCCTAGGAAAGGATATTCTCCACCCAGCTCTTGCCTATTCTTCAAGCTCAGCCTGACGCCACACTTTATCATCTTCTCAGGCCATTGTGGTTTACAGTGACCTCGCCCCGCCTCTAAATACAAACACTATGTACTTCTTTGCGGCCCTAAATCTGGTGCGCAAGGAGTTCCTTTTTTGATATACAGAGAAGACTGCATTTTAGAGATCAATATGGCGTCTCTTGAGACATGGAAGAACCCGGGTTAACAGGCTGACGGCGGGATTAGCATCACTGCTTCAGACTGTGCCCATTCTCCTCTCTGAGTTGCCCTTAGCATTAGAGGCATCTACTTTTTGAGGGGAAGAAAATCCCTTTCATCACATTCCAACCAGGCGAGAATTCAATGACTCCAGGGAGGTGGGGGGGCGGGGGAGATCAATGAGATTCAAGTCCATCTGATCCATAAGCTGGCTCAGCCTCAGCCTTACCGCTGTCTTGAGACAAACCGAGTTCAGGAGCCTCAACCCAGACCAACCGAACTGGAAACTGAGGGTGGGGTCCAAGACTCTGAATTTCAAGTTTCAAGAGTTCACTGTATCTCCCAGAAAACGGCTGGCCTCTCTCTGTAGCTTGCTTAATTAAAGGTGACTAGTGTCGCTAGACTACTGTTCTTCGGCTAAATTATCTGTTTCGATTATTTTATCTTTTTCAATTATTGTTTTTCAGTCATGTGATCACCCGCACGCCACATTTGTGGAAAAAGCGAGAGCCCAGGTTTAGAGGGGCTCCACATTCCTCCGGGCTCCAAGGAACCGCATGAAACCCCGGCTTTTAAAACAACCACTTGTGGTTTCTGTCTCAAACGCTGGGCCGGAAAGGGGTTTGTGGCTGTGCGACCCCGGCTGGGCCTGAGCGACAACAGTTTTGCGCTTTGGGGCGGGCTGGCAGAGGGGATGGGCGGATGACTGGCAGTTGTGTTCTGAGTATTGTTTGGACACTGTTTATCTTGCAGCTCCAGCAAGCGCACGAGCTCACCCTTAGCGTTTCTTGAAAAAAAAAAAAGGGGGGGGGGGGAGCAATCCTGTGCCTCGTAGACCAAAAGTCACACGCAACTTTCGTTTAAACGAAATCCGAAAGCGGGGGAGGTGGAGGTGTCCCCGTGCAAGCTCCCTAGAGGAAAAGGAACTGCAGTGTTTGTCCCCCAGTCACTGAGCAACACCCGGGCGAACCGGCTGCCTGTGGTTTTGTGTGGTTTCTCTTGCTTTTCCCTGCGCTGGTTCACTTCCACTCTCCGAACGCTCCAAGGCGCCCTCCAGCTGTGCACTGGGCCCCAGCTGCGGAGGTCTGAGATGCCTCTCAGCCCCTTTCTCTCCCGGGAGGCGGGTTCTCGCTCCCCTGCGGTTCGCTGGGAGTCCAGTAGGGGTCGCTGCTCGGCGGCGCGCTCCCACCACGGTGAATAACGGGGCCGGGCGGGAGGAGAAAGGAAACCTGCTGGAGGAGGCGGCGCGGCCCGCGGGCGGCCGAGCGAGCGAGGGAGGAGAGAGTTCACTTTTGCCCCGGTGTCAGCAAGACGCGGCTGCGGCGGGCGCGGGCGAAGAAGCACCGAAGGAGCCGGTCGGCCAGCTCGGGAAAGCCGGGCGAGAGCAGCCGGAGGCGGGATCGGAGCGCCTCCCGCGGGGCGCGGAGCGGGCGAGCCTGGCCAGCGAGGGGAGCCACGGGGGGCGCGCCCCGGGAGGGCCCCCGGAGCAGCGCAGGATGCCGCACGAAGAGTTGCCGTCGCTGCAACGGCCCCGCTATGGCTGTGAGTGCGCGGACTCCCGCTGATCTTGGGCACCCCTCTCTCTGGGACGGCGTGGGGGAGGCCGAGGGGGGACCGAGTGCACGCCGCAGAGGGACAGCGGCTGGCAAAGTTGGGAAGTGGAATTGCAAAGGAGCAGGGCGCCTATTTCCTTCCCTATCCTCCAAATTCCTAACCGCGGCTTCGAAGCTCGTCCCTCCACCCCGCAAGCCTCAGTGGCGCGGGCGCAGACCAGATCGTGGTTTAGGGGTGTCAGGTGAGGAGCCCGCCTAGCTCCTGGCGCTGCCGGCTAGGGCCAGCGGGTGGCGTAGGGTCTGATGCTTCCCACCTTTAAGGGGCGGAAAGTTTGTTTGCTGTGGCTACAGGTGGGCACCGCAAGTTCTGTGCCTGCGCGCTCTGCAAGAGGTGAAGACACTTTTCCTGGAAGGGCAGGCTTCTCCTCCTCCCAGCCTCTTTTGGGCCTCAACCTGAGCAGCTAGAGCCACTTTGGGCTCCTCAGGTGTAAGGCCCTTCCAGTCAAAGCCCACAGGGACATGTCCCGCCCCCAGCCACTCTCCTGGCGGCTCTCCCCGCCCCCGATCTCGCGCGCGGGAGGATTTCTGTGAGGACGAACCGCGAGCCTGTTTGACTTGAAGGTGGTGGTGTCGGTTACCCGGGCTGCCGGCGGAAAGTAGTGGCTTTGACTAACAAGAGCGAGGCAGATTATCACCAACCACGTGGCCCCAAGTGCAGAGTTCAGAGTCCTAAATATGTGCTAGGAAGTATTTCCTTTAAAACAAACAGAACGCTGGCTTGTTCTCCAGGATTGGCCCTGTAGGCAAACCCATGGCCGAGAACCATGGGTTAATCTTTTGCTTAGGTTGGCCTTGGTAGCAGAAGGAGCAGGTTTAGGTTAAAGTGGTCATTTCTGCAGCAGAGTTTAGCGTGTTCATGTGGTTTGGCGTGTTTGGTAAGGACACAGATGAAATCTTTGGAAGAGGGTCTCCAACTTCCCTAAGTCATTTACACACACACACACACACACACACACACACACACACACACACACACACACACACACAGGCGAGCGCGCGTCCCAGTCCCAGTCTTGGAGTGGACTGTCAGGGGTGGGAGGTTCCTTTTTTTTTCCCCTTGTGACAGCAAGAAGGAGCCAGCTGCAGCTTCTGTAAAGTGAGAAAATGCATTCAGCGCCACCCAGCATTTTGCAGCCTGGGCTAGTTTGCTGTTGGTAAACCACAGAGAGAGCTTCTGGGGCCGGAGGAGGAGCCCTGTGCTCATCTGCGGTTGCAGTGGCAACCTCAGGCCCATGGAAGTCCTTTCACGTGACAGGCTCTTGGAACGTAAGGTGGTTTCACCGTGTGGGGCAGGAAGATGAAGTCTGTAAACTAGGTGAGCACACAGTACAGCATGGTTTGGCATCACGTGATCCGCGTTATCCCTTACTAACGATGCCTGGTAAAAAGTATCGAGGTGATGCCTGTTTTGTTTTGTTTGTTTTTTGTTTCTGTTGTTTTGTTTGTTTGAATCAGCCTGTTGCTTCGGCGTGTCTTCAAAGTCTAATCAAGGCGGCACGGACCTGGCAAGCCTGAAGTTGCTCTGTGGAGTCCCTCTTTGCTTGGAAATCTTCCTCTAACTTTTTGTGCTAATCTGGCATTGCAGAGTAGAGTGCCATTGTTGGAGTGGTTTACCTTCCCTGGGCTTGTCAAGTGCCGTCCTCCCGTGTCTCAACATGGTCAAAATGGAGAGGGAGTATGTGCTTATGTGTTAAGCACACTGTGATGAAATATGAAGACTTTAATACAGTAGTCAGTTATACCATTTAAGTAGTACTTATGATAGCATGTTCATGTCTAGAATATGTTTACAGTATGCTTTTTAAAAAATGATATCTAGAGCTGGTAAGATGGCTCAGCCAGTAAAGGTGCTGTGTTCAATTCCCAGGACCCACATGGTGGAAGGAGAGAACTGATTCCTCCAAGATGTTGCTGATCTCCACACGCACACACAAAAACACAGGAAATCTAGCACACTACACTTTTTGTTAATGAACTCTTTGGCTATTTATCCAGAAGGGCTGGGTTTTCTGGGCCCCTTGTCAAGGCTGAACACCATGTCAGGAAGGACAACAGGGTTGCCCACACCTTGTGCTATAGGGCTTGCCTTTTCCTGCTCACTAGTTTGGTAAGCAGGTGAGTTTAGAAGGCTTCCAGCTCTGCAACACAGGCTGTATCCCCAAGACTTAAAACACGTAAGCGCAAATAGTTTGTTCTGAAGTCAGTTTGGTGCTGAAGATTCTGTCTTTGGGAGTGTTGTCAAACTGAAAGGCAACCTTTTGGTTGTTTGAATTAAGCTGTTTCACTTGCTTCGTGGATGGGCTTTTTTGCTCTCTACCCCGCTGAACTGTTTTTACAGTCAGTAATTCTTACACAGTGCAACTAAATTAACTTGGCTCAAGAGTCCCTGCTCCTCTCCAGGGCACATGATGTCTGTGAAATACCACATCCAAAGTTGTACTTGAGGGGCTTGTCAGGAGACTCTCCATGGTAGCTGGGAATCGTCTCAGATTTCTGACAGACTGCTGAGGGCGTCTGGATTTGGATGCAGGTGTGCATTGAATTAATTAAAATGATATAGAGTATCTCCATTTAATTCCTGGTCATGTTTTCCCACAGGCTGCAGAGCCATGTGATGTGATACAAATAGGACAGTGTTGAACCATCATTGCAGTAATGCAATATTGAGGAAAGGTTAGAAAGAAAAACGAGGCAGTAGCCATATGTATGCAGACATAAACACAGATATAGATAGATACATGCTTAAACAACACAGATGTTTAGGTCACTTTACAATAACTTTTCTGCCATTGTAATGAATTATGGTATATCTGCTGAGTTACTTCCAAAATCCCACTCACCACCATGATCTGCCAAAAGTTTTACTCTAATTATTTGAGAGTTGAAAAGGCCAGTGAAAGCAAAAGATGGCCCCTGTCATCTACAGTTAAGTTCCCTCCTCACTAGTAATCCAGTCAACTGATTGACTGAAGTGTCATCCTGGGCCACTACTAATTGTATTTATGGCAAGAATGATGGATTTCCACTCTGAAAAACACAGGTCCTTCTCATGAGTTACATTGTAAAAGTATCAGTGACCAATGTGTCCTTGTTTGCTCCCTTTAGAAAGTGAAACATCCATCAGGTGTGGTGATACATGCTTGTCATTCCAACACCCAAGGCCAAGGCAGGATGACTATGATTTTGAGGTCAGCTTGGGCTATGTGAAGAGCTCAGGGCTCGTCTGAGCTACATAGCAAGATCTTAAAAAGAAAATAGTTCAGCATAAAGGTCGTAGAGATAGCTGCGTCAGTGAAGTACTTGTCTGGCCAGCATGAAGGTCTGATGTCTATCTCTAGACCCTTGTCATATAAAGAAGAAAATATCCAGATGTGGTGGTGGTGCACGGTTATAGTCACAGTATTGGGGAGGCAGAGGATCCTTGAGGCTGACTGGTGAGCCAGCCTATCTTAATCAGAGAGCCCCAGGTCCCGGTGAGATACCCCGTCTCAAAAAGAAGGAGGATGGCTTCTAAAGAGCTACACCCGAGGTTGGCATGGGCAAGCAACCCATGGGCATACACACACATAAGGGCATCTCTCTCTCTCTCTCTCTCTCTCTCTCTCTCTCTCTCTCTCTCTCTCTCTCTCTCTCTCTCCCTCTCTCCTCATTGAAAAGCTTTAACTGATAATGTTGAATTTTTGAGTGATGCTCTTGTCAGAAGTGTGGATGGTGCATGTGGCTTCTAAGTCGCCTGGGAACTGAACTATTGAGGTGGTTGATGCAACTAATGCTTTAATTTGCCCATCTGGCATGGAGATGTAAGTCCTCAAGTAGCCACCACTGCTGTGGGAGAGAGCAGTGACTCTGCCCCTATTGCCTGTAGCTCTAACTCACTGTGCTTTCATCTGGGAGGCAGGGGAATGTGTGCAATGCTGCCATGTGATGCTGTCTCCATAGACAGAAAGGCAAGCTACTTACTCCTTACTGGGGTCGTGTTTTGGTTGAGCTCCTGAAGGTCAGCAGCTAAAGTGTTATTTTAGTGTGCTTTTAACTTTAATTACACATGCTGAATGACTTGTTTGGGAAAGTTTAAGCTTGTAATACCAAGTTTGCTTTCAGAGTTCATGTTATTTGGGGTGTTAGCTAACTTTTTCTCTCGGGGAGGGTTGGTTTGCAGTTGCCCCTTACCTACTCTAGGAGCTTATATTGTGTGTATGGTACTGAGAACCAAACCCCAGGCATTGCCTGTGCTCTTCCATTGATCTACACCACAGCCCTCTATAACCTGCACAACAGCTCCCTTTGGTTCAAGGCTCCTATGCAAACAGACTAACACTTGATCAGTCTTCAGGGTAACCAATGGAGAAGCAAAGGTCACTCAGTTCCAGAGCAGGCAATTACCATGGCCTATGGAATTAAGGCTTGTGACCTAACTAAGCCTGGGTGCCTTTTAAAAATGTGTAATTGTTCCTATCTGCTTAGTATTATTAACTTTTCTGGGACTGAGAGACAGTAATATCGAAAATTCTCACAGAAGCTGAAACCCATGATTCTGTGTCAGGCCACACAGCTAGTTGGTGACAGGGGCCACTTGAAGCAACATGGCTAAACTGTGGAGTCTTTCCTCATCCACCATTTGCCAAGATGCCACACCTGAGTTGTGTGTGTGTGTGTGTGTGTGTGTGTGTGTGTGTGTGTGTAGGGGGTGGGGGCCACTCCTGTTTGCCTCTTTCAGATGTTGGTCATGGTTTCATCAAAGTCCAGAAACCTACAGTCATTCGGATGGGGTGCTGTTAAAAATAGATGCCTGTATTCTTTAATGTCGATTTCAATGCTTCCTTTTCCCTAAGAAAAAGCACAGGCAATTTGTGGACTTAGATTCGTAGAGTACATTAAGGCTTGTCAAAGGATTCTGGGTATAGATAAAGACATGCCATCAGGCTCTGAGGCCCTGATGTGAAAAGAAGGCTTTTCCATAATAGTATAGTAGCACGCACCAATGGCTCTAAATAGGATAATTTGTGAAATGCATTTTATTATGTATACCATCCGTCCCTTGAAGTCTGGGTTTGATGAGAAAAACTTGCAGTAGGGTGGCTGACTGACCGGTGAGCTGCCACTCTTATTTTATTGCTCTATTTTCTCGTTCCTTCTTCAGAGGCAGCCTAGTGTGAAGGGAATGGCAAGAGCTGGAAAGTTGAATAGATTTGGGTCTGGATTCTGACTTCTATCCCTGCCCGAGTGGCCTTGGTTTCTCCTCCAGAGCCGTGGACTATAGAGCTGATTCATGCGTGGTTCCTGGATCACAGGGCTAAACAAACTGTAGCCTTTTCAATTGCTTGAGCATCTATCTCATTTGCACAAGACATCGTGGGTGAAGAGGAAGTGCCTCGTTATAACTTATAAGAGAATCAGAGGACTGGAGTTGTAGCTCAGTCAGTAGAATGAATGCCGAACATGTGTGATGCCTTGGGTTCGATCCCCAGCACTGCATAAAGCAGGCACGTGGTAACCCTGTAATCTCAGCACTTGGAAGGTGAGGCTGGAAGATCAGAAGTTCAAGGCCATCCTCAGCTACTCAGCAGTGTGAGGCCAGCCTGAGCTATGTAAGTCCCTGCCAGAAGAAGGAAGGAAGGAAGGCTTAGAGATAAGGAATAACCCTTTTGAGTGCATTTTCTGGTTCTGTGGAAGTAGTGGAATGCAGCACTGGGTGGGAGCAATGAAAGGGCTTTGTTGAGGATTCTGAATTTGAAAAAGCCTTTCAGATAGGTCAGGGGCAGAACTGAAAGGTATTCCGGGGTATTTGTTGTGGGAATATTTTCCCAGGATTGATGCTTGTAGATGAGGAGTCAAGAAGTAGCCTGGAGTCCTTTTTTTTTTTATAGGCAGGAAAATTCAGTTTGTAGTGTCTTTATTTTAGTATAATGTATTTATTTTTATTTTATGTGCATTGGTGTTTTGTCTACATCTATGTCTGTGTGAGGGTGTCAGATCTTGGAACTGTCATGTGGGTGCTGGGAATTGAACCCAGGTCCTCTGCAAGGGCAGTCAGTACCCTTAACCACTGAACCATTTCTCCAGTTCCCTAGTTTGTGGTATCTTACAGGTGCCTAAGTAATAGGTATCTTCCTGAACTTTGATATAGTCATTTATTTATTTACTTTTAATGAAATGTTCTTGAGCGAGAAGCACAGTAAAACATGGAATAGGTATGCGGTTAATTGGTGGGGGTGTGTGCATGAGATACACTCTGTCCAGATTGGTCCAAGGTCCTTCGGTTTGGGAGTACCTTTAGGATGGGCAGCATGGCTTTGGCAAAGGTAAGTGAATTCCCTGAGAACAGGTAAGGAACACATGTGTAGTTAGAGTGGGCATGGATCTGATAGCAAAGTTATCAAGGGATAGGGTTTCTTCCTCTTCTTGTTTCCTCATTCTCTGCGTTATCCGGGGCAATTTCACTGCTCACGTTCCACAGGTGATCATTGCCTCCTGATAGTCAACATCCAGGTTTGACTGAAGAATGACTGAAGCCGTGTTTGCAGCTTAATTATTGGCAGTTTGCTGGGGAACTTGTCAGTAGTTACACTCTTATGCAAGAGACCCACAGAGTCTACCAAATTTAGCTGCATTCTTCTTTGACTTAATAACCATGTGTTGCTTCTTGGCTAGGTGAAAGTGTCATTTTACAATCATGTATTGCACACGACCTGTCTTTGTCATGGGAGTGTCTCCATCAGTGCAGTGGTTTCCCAAAAGCCCCTGCTGTAGTAGCAATCGTAGAACATTATTTGGGAACTTGCTGAAAAGGCAGATGCCTGTCCTTACCCAGCCTATAGAAGTTCTGGGCTCACTCCCCCCACTCTCCAAGTTTTAATAATCCTTCCAGGTGATGCTGATGCCCTGGAACATTAGAAGTGTGAAAATCTATTTCCAGTGTTCTATTACTCTCTTCACTGTGTTTGCAGATTTTTGCCAAGTAAGTGCAAACATAGGTCCCTTACATAATACTTCATTTATACCATCTGTTTGTGTTTTACTTGAGCACACAGATGTACCATGTCCCAACCTAGGCACTGACTTCTGTACAAGTTTGTGATTATTGTATAGAATTGGCTTCAGCATGGTTTTGAGGTTGCTTTGCTCTCCTCTGGGAAATGAATGTGATGCGGAAGGGAAAAGCGTGAGTCTTGATGGACGGGCTTCCCAGTGATTTGCAGAAGAGGCACTGCTGGAGTCAGTGTGTGGTTAGAATGGGAGTGCTCCCCAGTGTGGTGGTTAGAATGGGAGTGCTCCCCAGTGTGTGATTAGAATGGGAGTGCTCCCCAGTGTGGTGGTTAGAATGGGAGTGCTCCCCAGTGTGGTGGTTAGAATGGGAGTGCTCCCCAGAGTGTGGTTAGAATGGGAGTGCTCCCCAGAGTGTGGTTAGAATGGGAGTGCTCCCCAGTGTGTGGTTAGAATGGGAGTGCTCCCCAGCATGTGGTTAGAATGGGAACGCTCCCTATTGGCTCACGCATTTGCACACTTGATCCTCAGTTGGCAGTGCTGTTTGGGAGGGTTAGTGGGTGGGCCTTGACGGAGGAAGTATGTCCTCAGGCATTGAACTGCAGGGTGGACAGTGGACAGAAAGTATTAGGGTGTGTTTGCTTTTTCCTCTAGGTAACTCACACTGTTTTCATTCATTTACACATAGTTTTAAGAGTTTTTAAAATATGTTATTAGAGATAATTTGGACAGATGTAAGGATACAAGTGTACCCAGGCCGCACACCTTGCAGAAAAATGACAGATAGTGTTCATTTTGCAATTGATGAAATGTAGAGGGTATTCTTATTACTTTAGCTTGGGATTCCCAAAGGAGAAAAACTTGTTCTCTCTCTCTCTCTCTCTCTCTCTCTCTCTCTCTCTCTCTCTCTCTCTCTCTCTCTCTCTCCAGACAAGGTCTTAGTATGCATGATGGGCCAGAGAGGAAAGTGCATTTTGTTTTGTTTATTTTATTTTAGGGAGAGGCAGAGTCTTGCTATGTAGTTGACATGGACCTTATATTTCTACTTTGTCAGCCTCCTGAGTACTGGATTACAGATATGAACTCCTTAATTTGGGTGAGAAAGCTTTTAACTGCTTTTATTTTTCTGTTTCTATTGAAGGAAGACGTGTGTGTGTGTGTGTGTGTGTGTGTGTGTGTGTGTGTGTGTGTGTTATGTTATATATATATATATATATATATATATATATATATGTATTTTTTTTTTTTAAATGGAGTAGTGGGGATTGGAGAGACGGCTCAGCAATTCAGAGCACTGGCTGCGCTTCCAGAGGACCAGGATTTAATCCCCAGCACCCACATGGTGGCTCACGATTGTCTGACACCCCATATGTATATTTGGAACAGACATACATGTAGGCAAAACACCAATGTACATAAAATACAAATAAATAATTAATAAAAAACAGAGTTGGATGCAGTGGCTTACAAAGTAATCTTGAATTGAAGCAGAAGGGCTGCCATGATTTTTGAGGGCAGTCTGGATCTCTGGCTGATTATGGCTACCTCAAAAAAAAAAAAATGAAAACAAACAAACAATAACAACAACAACAAAACCGAACAACAAAAATTTAGATGCTTGTGGTTGTGTGCATTAGCAGGCCAAGCTACGCAGAAAGCTAACACAGAAGGATCACTCGAGCCCAGTAATTCAGAACTAGCTTGGTCAATGTAGGGGGACTTTGCCCCAAAATTGAACCCAAATCAAGGGGGCTGGAGGGATTGGGCTGTAGCTCAGTAAGAGGGACTGGCTTGGCATATGTATGGTGGCCCATGGTTCAACTAAAGTAGCTTAGTTCCTGATGATTTTGCTCAGCTCTCATTTGATTGGCAATATGAGTTTAATTTGAAGTGATGTTAATAATATATTTGCTGCTGTTGACTCGAGCTACACTGATTTGATTTGCATGTGATAATATATTTTAATCACTTAGGAATCTAGCCAGTACCTGCCCTTTGGCACCTGGAAGATACTCAGTGAATTCAATTGTTACAGGTTTAGCTCAGTATGTACTTTCTCTACTTTTTATCTAAACGATGCACTCATTTCCATTACCAATCAATGAGTTTTAAAGAGTAGACATTTCATCTTGAGTTTAGGTTTGCTTTCTCCTGTGGATCCAAAACAAATTATTTCAATTTTTGTGTGCTCTCATTTGCAACATGTGGTTGGGAAAATGCATCCTCGAAGGGCTGAATGATTTTTATATGGACCTGCATGTACCCAGAATGGACCTCATCAGGGTCATGCCTCTAATGGTGGGTAGCGTTGGTGGAGTTCCCTTCACCCATCTTTCTTCATTTGTCTTTCTATCCCCCTTTCCCCTTCAATGCAAAGTGTATCTGCATTCCTATCTCTTTCTCCTTCGAGAATATGAAAATTCTTTCGTCTTTTCTGAGGACATCGAGTTCTGTCTGTTAATTTGGTTAGGGATCAAGTTAATCCTTGTAGATGTTCACTTACTTCTTATATTCTTAGTGTTTCCGAATAAGGCTGGAGAGGGTTTTAGGTTTCTGTGTTGTATGTTTGGTCCTCACAGTGATCTTGCAGTTGTCACCAGCATATCCGAGCCGTCATTCCAAAGCTATCGAGCCTTCTCCTGTCTCACTTAGTCTTCCAGGATAAACTTGGTCATTGCCACTGCTGCTGTTCAGAAGGGTTTAGTGCCAGGTAAATGGGAAGGAACTACTGGAAATGTCTTGATATGCTATGCCTGACTTCAACTGTGGTGTAATGCCTGGGTCAGCTGATTGTCCTGTGGGAGGTTGGCAGGGAGGTGAGGAGGAGGAGGAGGAGCTGGAAGAGGAGGAGGAGGAGGAGGGGAGGAGCTGGAAGAGGAGGAGGAGGAGGGGGAGGAGGAGGAGGAGCTGGAAGAGGAGGAGGAGGAGGGGGAGGAGGAGGAGGAGCTGGAAGAGGAGGAGGAGGAGGAGGAGGAGGAGGAGGAGGAGGAGGAGGTACATTGGATTTGTTAGGCATCCTTCAGCCCTCACTACTTCCAGAACATTTGTCAAGTTTGAAGTTCACGGGCCCAGTGAAGCTTTACTGTGTGCTAACTAGGGTGTTGGAGAACCTTGAGGCCGGGGGCCGGGGCCTGGGCTCAGTGGCAGAATTTTTGACTTGAATGCTTGAGGTCCTGGGCTTGGTCCCCAGCACTGCCCACTAAGAAATAAAGATCCGTGGCTATTCACTTTCAGATGATTTATTTGTTCTCTTATCGTCTCCTCTCTACCTTTCCCTTTTATTTATTATAGCTATTCCAGTGAGTTTCTGTACTGGATACTTTTATGTTGTTGTTACCATGATACTTGGCAAAGATAACCTACAGGAGGAAAAACTGCTTTGGCAAGATGGAGCAACATGGTTCATGGCAGCGGAACCAGTGTCAGGGACTGTTCACATCACAGCAGGCCATGAGCAGAGAGAGGGAGAGGCAGGCACTAGGAGCTGACTACAACCTTCAACTCAATGACCCACTTTTTCCAGACAAACACCATCTTTTAAAGGTTCCACAGTCTCCCAAAATAGCACCACTGTCTAGGGAGGCTTGAGGTACAAGCTGGTACCTCAACAGGGAGCATTTTAGGTTCAAACCATACGTTTCATATAATCATTTATCAACTCCTACTCCCCGCCTCCCCAAAAGGGGCCACTGCCATCAACTGAACTTGGCAGATTCCATAGTGGGAACCTGAGTAGATCATTCTTTGCCTCAGCTGTGGGCTCACTGAGCAGGCTTTGCAGGGTTGCCCTGAAGGACTTGGCAAGATGTCAGTCACACAGCCTAATGGAATGAGCCCCCCCCCCCCACTGTGCTTCCCATGTGAGTTCTAATAAGGCGGCTCTCCGGAGCCTTGCTGCCTATTAAACCCTTAGTAAGTTTGTCCAAGAAATGATCATTACAGAACTAATACAAACATGTGCTTGCTTTGTTCTGCATTTACTAATGACTTTTATTCTACAAATGGAAAACATTCATTTTTTAAAAAGGCATATATAATGCTACTTTTCCTCTGTCCTTTGGCATTGACTCTGGGGATAGTCTCAAAGCTTTTCTCCTCACGTCTCCTGCAAAGTGTTTACTATTGTTAGTCTGAACTGGGGAGTAGTTTGTGCTTATATTTTCCTCCCCAGTGTGAACCGTGGCTCTAACTTTGCATATTAATGAGGTGAACTCTGAGAAAGAAACAAAATTTGTGATGTACTATTATGTGGTTGTTTTGGAACCTCCACACATGTATCTTTGGTCTGTTAAGTAAGACAGACAAACAAATCACTGAACAAGGAATGCTCTGTTTAACCTATGCTTGTGTGATATTTCTAGAAAGTTCTGTAGAACTGTTTTAGAGATTGCCTTTAGGAGAGGGACTGAGAGCGAGGATAGGTGTACTATTTGAAATATTCTTTCAGTATGTATTACTTTCCAAAAAGCAAAGCAAATGTGTTATTTTAAAAAATTGTACACATTGATTACTCTGAGAATAATGTGAATAAAATAGACCATAATAAAATTGATAAGCACCAGAAGTATGCTTCTTTCAATACTGTATCTTCAGCACGTGGTGCATAGGTTGTGCCACCTGTCTTAATTTTAATCAAAAGGCAGAGAAATGATTGTGACAACTGTTTCTTTGTACTGAGATAATGGAGGGATTAAGTATTACCCCCCTTCTCCAAATTTTCTCTGATACACAGTTCTATAGTTAGAAAATCTTTTTGCTTCTCGAGACACAGGGCTCTTTGTAGCCATGGACTCTGAGAAAAATCGGATTCTATAGAACATGTTTATTATTTTGGGGAGGATTTATGATAGCTCAGTTTCCAGGTGTGTTTGTGTATATGTATGAGAATGTGTATATATATGTATATATATATATATATAGTGTACATAGGCATGTGTGTATATATGTATGCATGTGAGAATGTATATGTACATGTATATGTGTACATATACGAGAATGTTTATGTGTACATATATGTGTACGTGTATGCATATGAGGATGTGTATGTGTATATACGTGTGTGTATGTGTATGCATATGAGGATGTGTATGTGTATATACGTGTGTGTATGTGTATGCATATGAGGATGTGTATGTGTATATATGTGTGTGAATGTGTATTCATATGTGTATGTGAACGGCTGACTGACAGGAGTGTTGAGAGGTCCCAAGACTCTGATGAGATAGATGTTGTAGTTGAAATAGAGATAATGGAAGTTTGAGTCAAAGGCTTAAGGATCAGCAAAGCAAAGATAGCAATGGGGAAAGAAAAAGAAGAAGAAGAAGAAGAAGAAGAAGAAGAAGAAGAAGAAGAAGAAGAAGAAGAAGAAGAAGAAGAAGAAGAAGAAAGTAGACAGTGGCTATTAGCCATTTTAAAATTTCTAAAGATGTGTATAGGGAGTTTATCTGCAACAAATAATAATGAATCAAGTAGTGTCTCAGGACACTGCTCTCTTGAGTTAAAAGAGAGCTCTTCACAACCTGGAAAGAGGCAGGCCACTTTTGAGTATCCCCTTAGTCAACAAGAGATGAAAAGTGTCTTTGTGTCATGGACTTTACTCCGAGCTTGCAGATTAGGTATCTTTATGGGTCACTTGTGACCAAGCCTTCACATCAAATGACAGGACGCTTCTCAGTGTCTCCTAACCAGCTAGCATCTTTTCCCCTTGAAAGGAGAGGCAAACATTTGTGAACGGTGTACAGGTAAAACAAAGTACGTTGTTCCTGCTTGGCCTTTTGGAAGCCACTGTTGTGTGCACTGCACTACGTTGCAAAATTGAGAGATCATTGGAAGTGCTACTGACCTGGAATAGTGAGAAATGTGAGGCCAAGGGCAGAGGGATTGAGTGATGCTTACTGCGTGAGATTGGGCATGACTTCTCTTGAGCCTTGACTTCTCTTGAGTCTACATCTGGAAGATGGGTTCATGTTTACTTCTCCTGCAAAGTGCCGTGTGGCAGGGGAGAGGGCTCTGGGAGCAGTTTCAGCGTGTGTGAGTGGTGATGTGAGGAGGCAGCCTAGCACTTGCTTGAACGACTCATTCTGGATCGTCACAGTGCTGACAAAGGCACAGCGTCTATTCATCGGCCTCAGAGGCGGTGCCACTCTACTTTTGTGACACACCTTTTGGGGGACTCTGGTTCGAAATGAGCTCTTTTCTTTTTCCTCTGGCTTGAAAGGTGTAAGTTTCATTTTCTAAGGTTAAACCTTTTAGCCAGAGTTGCCTTTGCCTGTCTGACCATTTCTCTAATAGGAAGTGTAGAAAGGAAACCGCCAGTTAATGGTAGGATTCCAGAAGCTGGAAAGACTTTCCCAGAGGAGTTGCTTCAATTGGTAGTAGTTGAAAAGTGTTTGCTGAAAGAAAGGACGTTGTATGAGGCAGGAGCTACCTCTGGTTCTTATGGAGGGGAGGGGATAATTTTGTCTCCTTTTCTGTTGGTAGAGAACATTTTTAGCATAATGAGATGCTGTGACTTCCTGGGAAAGTCGTGTCGGTGTTGGTGGACTCTTGGGCAGCTGGAGGTTGAGATCTCCCAGGGCTGAGCACGGGTATCACGAGCTGGCTAAGGTCACGTGTTGAGTGCATGTCCTTGACTATTGTCCACGTTGTCACCATATCACATTTTGACTTAGAGATCTAATTCATTGTGGTCAGTCTGTATCCTGATTAGTTTTTCATCAACTCGACTCAAGCTAAAGTTATTTGGGAAGGGGGACTTTGAATTGAGAAAATCCCCCCATAGACTTGCCTGTAGGTGAGTCTGTAGTATCTTTCCTTGATTAATGAGTGATGAGGGTAGACCCAGCTCCCCAGGGGTGACGCCACCCCTGGGGAGGTGGCCTAGAAACAACACTCCTCTGTGGCCTCTACATCAGCTCCTGTCTCCAGGTTCCTACCTCAGTTTCTGCTCTGGCTTCCCTCAGTGACAGACTGTCACAATGAACAATCCTTTTCCTTCCTAAGCTGCTTTTGGTCATGGTATTTACAACAATAGAAACCGTAAGGCAACATGGCTCCCCATTAAACTCTCCAAAGCAAATGCTGTCTACAAGATGCTGTCTCCTAGATCTTCTATTTGTTTTAGGGTATGTTCTTGCAGGATATTTTAATTTTAATTCAATTATTATATGATACACTTATCATTTTTGCTTTAAAAGTAACTTATTGGCATATATATTGCCATTATATAAAGGTATTTCATTATGGTATTTCAAAGTGTGCCTAAGGTGTGTTTTTTTTTTTTAAGATTTATTTATTTATTATGGCTACAGTCTTCCATCTTCACATATGCCTACAGGCCAGAAGAAGGCACAAGATCTCATTACAGATGGTTGTGAGCCATCCTGTGGCTGCTGGGAATTGAACTCAGTACCTCAGGAAGAAGAGACATCACTCTTAACCACTGAGCCATCTCTCCAGCCCATACAGAATGTATTTTGATCACATTCACCTCGTCTGTTACTGTTTCTTGTCTTTGCTCTTTTTTTCTCTTTCCTTCTACAACCCTAGCAGTTTCCTCCTTTACTTCTCATGTCTCTCTTTTTAATACCTCCTAGTCAGAATGGCTGCCACCAGGGGGGAAAAACAACACATGCTGGTGAGAACGCAAGGAAAAATAAACCTTTATTCATTCACTGCTGGTGTAAATGCAAATTAAACTAGTGCTGTCACTGGGGAAATTAGCATGGAAGCCCTCCCTCTCCCCATTAAGTATAGAACTTCCATTTGATCCAGCCATACCACTCCTGGGTCTATATTGAAAAGAATCAAAGTTAACTTACTGTAGAGAGATACTGCCTCACTGTGTTCGTCACATACTGTTCTCCATAGCCAAGTTACACAATCAGATCAGCTGTCCAGCAATGCATGAAGGGCTAACATTCTCTCTGTCTCTGTCTCTGTTTCTCTCTCTGTCTCTCTTTCTCTCTCTCTCTCTCTCTCTCCCTCTTTCTCTCTCTCTGTCTCTCTTTCTCTCTCTCTCTTTCTCTCTCTGTCTGTTTCTCTCTGTCTCTGTCTGTCTGTCTGTCTGTCTCTCTCTCTCTCTCCCTCTTTCTCTCTCTCTGTCTCTCTTTCTCTCTCTCTCTTTCTCTCTCTGTCTGTTTCTCTCTGTCTCTGTCTGTCTGTCTGTCTGTCTGTCTGTCTGTCTCTCTCTCTCTCTCTCTCTCTCACACACACACACACACACACACTCACGAGTGAGGCTTTTACTCATTCGGGACTACTCACCTCCAAACCCTTTAGCATACATCTCAGCTCCCAGGAATGAGGACATTCTCTTCCACAGACACATCCTTAGGACCATAGGTTTTTTTTTTCCAGTTCTCTTGGACACATGGAACACATGCCAATTCCACATGGGGATTCCCCAGCTGTACTTTAGAGCCACCTTTCAGGGCCCAGGGAAGTTTCTCAGTTGCCTTTGATTGTTCTATTCCTTTTCCTGGATGGGGCAGCACCCACTTTCCCGTCAGTTCAATGACACTGAGTCCCAAGGAGCCAACTTCCTGATGTGGGTGCCTCATGAATGTCTGTTTCTTTTGTGCATCTGCCAGGGCAGTGTCTACCTATCATTCCCAGTGATGAGTAGATACTTTTTAAAAACCTCCCTGGAGATTGCAATGTATAGCCAAGACTTGAAACTTCACTGAAGTCAAAACCTGGCATATAATGTAAATTTACCATGGCCTGGCAGCATCAAGAAGACATTCAAAGGGAAGGGAAGGGGAACAAGAGAGGGTAAGGGCATTGGGAGAAACAAAACGCATACACAAAATCTAGATTTAAATATGCATACAAGACCAGGAATACAGGGACACACCTTTAATCCCAGCACTTGGAAGGCAGAGGCAGGCAGGTTTCTGAGTTTGAGGCCAGCCTGGCTTACATAATTAGTTCCAGGATAGCCAAGAGCTACACAGTGAGACCCTATCTTAAAGAACAAAGATAAATATATATATATATTTGTAAATGTATGTGATATGAAAGCAAGGAAGGGAATTATATGGGGATAGGAATGGTGCCAGTGGTGGGAAATGTGGGAAGCAAATATGACCAATATACAATGATATGTATATATGAAAACATAATTATTTTATGCTAAAATTAATCTTAAAGAATTACATGAACTGTCCTTGTCCATATGCAGAACTCTGGACTTGTGAAATGGCAATTCCTCATTCTTTTTCTCCATCCACAACCTTGTTCCCACCATTACACCTCTGTAATGGCTGCTGTAGACACCTCATGTAGGTGACATCGTGTAGTTAGTATTAGGCCTTCCAGACAAGGCCTGTCTCATTCAGCATGTCTTTAGGGTTCGTCTGGGTCACAGTGTTTGTCAGTATTTCCTTATAAATAAAATCAAATACTACTCCAATTTGTGGACACCGTGTACACACACCATGCTATCTGTTAGTTTGTTGATGGCCACTTGGCTATTGTGAGAAAAAGCTGCTGTGGACACAGCGTACACTTCTTTTGGTTATGTCCCAGTAAGTGGGACATTGACATTTCTGTTTTTAATCATTTAAGAAGCCACTGTGTACCTCTCACTTTAAATGGAGTACATTGAAGAACACTTGGAAGAATGAGGTATTTTTGCATTTAAATATGCTCTTGTTAGCATTGCAGACCTCCGGCCTCCTGTTCCCACGACCTCTGGGAAGGCTGCGTGTGGATCTCTCATATCTTCATAGAGAATTAAGTGTTATGGGCTTAAATTACCTGTGGCAAATTTATTTCTTGGCAATCTGAGGAGACACACAGGGCAGGGTTAGAATGTGGCTTTCATTTGTTTTTCATGACTTTGGTTTTTGGTTGGCAAGTTGGAATAGTACGTGGACAGGTGGTTGCCTGTGATCTCTGTAAGTAGTGTAAAGTGAAGTAAAGGCTGCTTTCCCAGAGCATATGGGATTTAAAAATACAATATTGTGCTGGTGTGTTAACCAAATTCCTTCAAATGCTGGCGGTGTGACCTAAGCAAGTTCTAAGTTTGCCTGTAAAATAGGGGTAAAAATTATAATTGTATTTGGACTAATTAATCCATGCATAGGCTGTTAAGAATAACATAATATGTTTAGGAGATGCTTAGGTGATCCCAGCTGTCCCCAGAAGCTGGTATTGTCAAAAGTCTCATTACTGTTTGGTTGGATACAACTCCTCTATCCAGCTGTCTTGGGACTGGCAACCCAAGGCCTCTGGAATGGTGGATCTTAGGGAGCGTGAGTGAGGTAAGGGTGGATGGAAGCTGGTGCTGGAAGTAACTGAAACGTAAGCAAGGGAAAACAGCTTCCTGGGGTGCGTGAGAGAAGTTTCCTTGTATTGCTGAGGCGGTGGAGTGTAGATAAAGCACGTATGTTTGTTTGGGTGGTTTGGGCTTCTTTCTGCTTTGGCTATAGTGAACTTGGGACGAGCCAGACTGGAATTCGAAGGCTACTTATTCCTCCATTCCCTGGCTGTCTGTGAGCCAAGAACTCTATGTGAACCACAGGCTAATTCCACATCGCCAAGTTGTTGGTTTAATGGGTTTTTTGAGGCAGGGTCTCATATGATCCAGTCTGCTCTGGAGTAAGCTCTGTTTATGACAATGTTGAACTCTTGATGCCTCTTCCTCTACCTCCCAAGTGCAGGATTACAAGCACGTACCACCACGCCCTGCTTCCCAGTTGTTGCCTCTTAATGATTAGTTTAGAGATTGTGCTAAGTACACTGTGTGGAGTTCCCAGGGTTATTTAACAAGGAAAATGTTGGCTCTGCAGAAGAACCTAGTGTGTTTTGAAACTCAAGACATCCTACTTCAGCAGAAAACTCAGAGCCCGTGTCCAGGCCTCCAGAGTGTCCTAACTCCCCAGGACAGCTTGAGAAGAGTATGCTTCACATCTGGTCAGAGGTGACGGGATGAGACGTGACATTATAGACTCATTTTAAGAAAGGGGGACTGGGTTGATTCTTCTCTGCCAGTTTAATTCTAATAGTACTAGAAGCAATAAATATCCAAATGCTTATATGTGCTAGGTGTTATTTTAGTCACTTATTTTATTTATTAGGCAGGATTGACTTCGAACTCTTGATCCTCCTGCATCTACTTCCCAAAGTGCTGGGATTACAGGCATAATACCCCCCACTCCTGGGTTCTAAGCATGTAAAAGAAAATGAATTATCTGGTGTAATTCTTACAATAGTCCTTGAGAATTGTGATATTGGTCCCACTTGACTCGAGAGAAAACAGGTTCAGACACATTAAGTACTTGCACAAGATACGGCTCATCATTAGTGGAATGAAGGTTTGAACTCAGATAGTGTGACTCCTAGCTTTGGGCCCACCATGCCCGTTCAATTCAAATTTAAAGTCAATGTTGGTTCCTTTGTACTGTGTATTCTGGGAAAAGTATTTAGCCATTGTGTCATCTTCCTTTATGTTCTTGCTATGACAATTGGCACTCTTCCATCCATGCAGTCTGGGGCAAGGAAGACGTCTAGATTTCGTAGCATGGTGTCTGGCTAATCTTAAACAATGACATACATTTCCGGGGGTAGGATTAGCTGGTGCTCATGTATATTAAACACCATCATCATCCTGTCACATGTTAGGCAGGCACTCCTAGCCCTGGTGTCTGCTATTACATCACAGTTTGGTCTTCACCAGTGTTAAAAGGCCATTGCATGACAGAAGGATGAGCGAGCAGAAGGGTGCAGGGGTGGCAGATAGCACAGGAAGGATGTGGAAGGGTCCGTGGACAAATGAAGCATGGTGGGCCCCAACCTCGTGAGAGAGAAGACAGTGAGTGCACGCCTACATGCACTCATGGAGGCGGCATTGCAGTGTCGCAGCAAGTCACTCACGCCTTTAGCACATTCGGAGGATGAGAGCTGGGGAAGAATGTGGTCCCTTTTTAGAACAGTTTCTGTCAGGTTTACACTGCAGCGACTGTAGGGTTTAGCCAACAGTTCAGCAGAAAATAGACTCATTTGGAAGCCCTTTGATCAGAGTGGATGGCTGAGACAGATAATGTTTCCAAGAGAATTTCTATAGCAACAGGACTCTCTGAAATAAAACCATAACTTGTGTTTATGAACATCCACTTTCTGTATTTTGCTTTGGCTTATAGGAAGCACAGCCAAATTTGGAATGTAACTATAGAATTTGGGAAGGGCTTAAGCATGGTTTCCAGGGTGTTTATAGTCCCTCTGCTTTCATTGATCTTATTTTATTTTCCCTTTACCTGATTTCTTCAGGCCCAACTTTGCAAACCTCAAAACACTGCAGGAAAAATTGGAATATTAGTGTTCCTTGAACAGACCTGTGCTTGGGCTGCCCTCCACCCCCTGGGAGCTGATGTTCCCATGGGGCCATGGTGGAGCGTCTTAGAACCGTGCAGCTCTGTCACTTACCACCACTCAGCCCGGATTTCTCTCTGTGATCTGAAGTGGCAAGGTCATACACAGTGTTCCTGGTGTTGTTAGGATCAAAGCTTGGGACCTGGCTGCCCCAATAAGCTAGGTTCGGCCACCTGTACCCATGTTAACGAAAGAGACAGGTAATTGTGAAAATCAGAGAGGAGATGTATTCAATGTGACTACATCAGGAAGAGCAGCAAATAAAGAGGTCTAGTGGACCAGTCCTAAAAACAATATTCAGTGGCCTTAAAAACACATGTATTTAGGTTGCTTCCAAGTTCTGGCTATTACAAATAATGCTGCTATGGACATAGTTGAACAGATGTCCTTGTTATATGAATGTGTATCTTTTGGGTATATGCCTAAGAGTAGAATTGCTGGATCTTGAGGTAGACTGGTTCCATTTTCCTGAGAAACCACCATACTGATTTCCAAAGTGGCTGTATGAGTTTGCACTCCCACCAGCAGTGGAGGAGTGTTCCCCTTTCTCCACATCCTCTCCAGCATAAACTATCTTTGGTATTTTTGACTTTAGCCATTCTGACTGGAGTGAGATGGTATCTTAGAGTTATTTTAATTTGCTTTTACCTGATGGCTAAGGATGTTGAGCACTTTCTTAAGTGTCTTTCAGCCATATTTGATTCCTCTATTTAGTTCTGTACCTTGCTTTTTAATTGGATTATTTGATGTTTTGGTGACTGGCTTCTTGAGTTTTTTGTATATTTTGGAGATCAGCCCTCTGTCAGATGGGGTTGGTGAAGATATTTTTCCAGTCTGTGGGCTGCTGTTTTATCTTGTTGACTGTGTCCTTTGCCTTACAGAAGCTTTTCGGTTTGAGGAGGTCCCATTTATTAATTGTCAATCTCAGTGTCTGTGCTACTGGAGTCATGTTCAGGAAGCGGTCTCCTGTACCAATTAGTTCAAGGGTACATCCCACTTTCTCTTCTAAGAGGTCCAGTGTGGCTGAATTTATTTTGAGGTCTTTGATCCATTTGGACTTAAGTTTTGTGCATGGTGATAGATATGGATCTATCTGCAGTCTTCTACACACCAGCATCCAGTTATGCCAGCACCATTTGTTGAAGATGCTTTCTTTTTTCCATTGTATAATTTTAACTTCTTTGTAAAAAATCAGGTGTTCGTAGGTGTGCGGGTTAATATCAAGATTTTCAATTCAATTCCATTGGTCTTCCTGTCTATTTTTGTGCCAATACCAAGCTATTTTTAGGACTATAGCTATATAGTAGAGCTGGATGTTAGGGATGGTAATGCCTGAGAACTGAAGAATGGATGGAGAAAATGTGCTACCTTTTACTCAATGGAGCACTACTCAGCGGAAAAAACAATGGAACCTTGAAAATCACAGGCAAATGATGGAACTAGAAGAAACCATCCTGAGTGAGGTAACCCAGTCACAAAAAGACAAACACGGTGTGCACTCACACATATATGGATTTTAGACATAGAGCAAAGGATTATGAGCCTACAATCCAGATTGCCAGAAAAGCTAGGAAACAAGGAGAACCCTAAGAGAGAGATACATGGTATCCCTGAAAAGGGTCTCCCAAGCAAATAGGAAGTGTGGGGGGAGGGGAGAGGGAGTTAAGAGAAAGAGAAGGGGAGAGGTGGGCATGAGGGAGCAGGAAGATTGAGTTAGGGAAAAATAGAGGAGAGCAAGAAAAGAGATGCCATAATAGAGCCATTTAGGTTTTAAGAGAAATCTGGCATTAGTCAAATGTCCTGAGATCTACAAGGATGAACCCAATTAACAATCTAAGCAATACTGGAGAGGCTACCTAAAATCCACTTCCCCAATAATGAGATTGATGACTACCTTATATACTGTACTGGAACCTTCATCCAATAGCTGATGGAAGCAGAAGCAGACACCCACAGCTAAACACTGAGCCGAACTCCTGGAATCCAGTTGCAGAAAGGGAGGAGTGATGAGCAAAGGGGTCAAGACCAGGCTGGAGAAACCCACAGAAACAGTTGACCTGAACATTGGGAAGCTCATAGACTCCAGTCTCATACCTGGGAAACCAGCATTGGAGCTACCCAGACCCCCTGAATGAGGGTGTTAGTTAGGAGGACTGGGCAGGCTATGGGGCCTCTGGTAGTGGATCAGTATTTATCCCTAGTATATGAATGGACTTTGGGAGCCCATTCCACATAGAGGGATACTCTCTCAGCCTAGACACAAGGGGGAGGGCTTAGGCCCTGATCCAAACGACATGACAGACTTTGAAGATATCCCATGGAGGGCCTTACCCTCCCTGGGAAGAAGAAAGGGGATGAGGTGGGGGCTAGTGGGGGAGACAGGGGAGGAAGGAACTGGGATTGACATGTAAAAAAGCTTATTTCAAATTTAAATACAAAATTATCAAACAAAGAGAGAGAAAATACACTTATTTACTTATTCATGGGGGCAGGGAACATGCACATCAGGCACATGTCTGGAGGTCAGAGGACCACTTGGAAGTGTCAGAGGATACCTGGGAAGTCAGTTTTCCCCACTGTGTGGATTCCAGGAGGTAAATCTCAGGTTGTCAGACTTGATAGCAAATGCCTTTACCTTCTGAGCCACCTCACAACCCTTCTGGTTTAAATTGAGGGTAGAGGAATGTAACTGTGCAAAACCAGTTAAGGTGTGGCCCCACCCATCACTGACCCATCTTTGTCTTGGTTTTGTCCTGTCCTCTGATGTGGCTCATGGAGAAATTACAATTTCACAGTGTTCATTGGTCTCAACAGCCTGATACCCAAAAGAAGGGCCACACCTTAGGGTGTCTCTTCTGACAGTATGTAGTCCCTGTGTGATGAGGGACAAGCAATGCAGCACTAAGTCTTTGCTGGGCAGGGAGAGTGCTCAGTGAGTGGAGAAGGGGAGGAGAGGAGCGCTCTGTGAAGATTGCATGAGCAGTTTTGGTTGAGAGTTCACAGGGCATGAGAGGATGGACAGGCGGAAGAGTATCTAGAGATGGGGCCACGATGCCCCAGTGGTCGAGGATTCTCGAAGCATCCCAAACATATTTTTTGCTCCCTCTTCTTGCCCTTCTCATCTGGTGATTGAGCCTGATCTTTACCTTTTCCTTCCCTGATTTGCATGACTGTCTTTATTACTGTCCAGAAGGATGGAAAGAAGGCTTCAGAACTCACCATGCCGTGGACTGAGACTATTTGGGGAGATGGCGTCTTCGTTAACATTTTATTGTTTGCTTTCCTTGTTACTACCTTCTGTTGTGCATACACTTTTGAAGTCTGAATAGCAAACAGCTGTTCCTGTTGCCGTCGGAGAATCCCAGACACAGTTTAAATAAATAGTGTATCATGATGTGGAGAAATACTTATGGGATAAAGTGAAAGAGCAGGACACGCTAGGGGAGTTAGAACCTACATTGTAAGAGGGAAGCCTGGAAGGATGTGGGTCGAATTGTTAGCAGTTGTCTTAAACAGAAAGACGTTTCCTGTTCTGCAGGCTTCCTTTTTCCCAGAGAGACCTGTAATCACATTAAAAGAAGAAATCGCACTGGTTTCTATGTGATTCCTTCCGACGATGAGAGACGGGCTGCACTTGTGTTGCTCAGGCTCTCAGTCTTCATGGAAACCAGCAGTGGATACAGTGACTGGCCGGTGATCAGCTTGCTGACCCCACGTGCCCACTGACCTCACCTGTACCCATGAGACCCATGACATCATTTTGCCTCCTGGCTTAGCTCACACACACCAAGCAGGAATGGGAGTTTTCATGAAACGCTGGGGTCAGCAGTTGGAATTTGACCGAGTTCAAGTTGAAAACTCTTGGGTATCTTTATGGATCTGGCCTGGTTTAGAGCAGTTTTTCTCATAGCTTGTGCCAATATCCTCCTTTCTTGGTGCCCTCAAGTCACAAGATTAGAGTGTGTTTGCTCAGCCCTAGGTTTCCCTTCATCAGTGTCCAGTCATTTTCCTGCAAGCAGAATTCCAGTCAGGGGGCACATCACCAGCAAGGGCCAAATTAGACATAATTGCACATGAGTTTAACTTTAAGGGTCTGTGGCTTAAAGTGTTCTGCAAAAGCATGCCAAGCCAGCAGCTTTGTTCTCTCTGGGAACAGCATGCCCTGGAAGAAAGGTTATAACCCATTGTCCAAACGGAGATACCTGGAAAGGAGGGCCATGAATAATGATTCAGCTAGCCAAACCGGGATGAAATGGGTTTCCTGCCTTTTAGGACCAGTCTTCCTCTGTTCAGTGAAATGAAATTGACTACACTCGACAGCATCTTTACAGCAATCTTGGATTAGAAGTTAGAAGCCAAAACAGTGGGAAAGGACGCTGGAGGGAGCCTTTCCGAACAGGAGAGAGCCGGGTTCCTTTTCAGCAACGTTGAGCAAAAGCTACAGGCACCATTCAACAGTTGTCTGCATTCGAAAGCTGGGGCTTGCACTGTTATTCCTTTGCTCAGCCTCCTTGTGAGCTTCGCTCCTTTTCCCCTGTCATAAAGGAGAGGGTCTGTGTGCCAGAGTCTGCCAGGATGGTGGTCCCTTTCCAACCCAAGGGAGCAGCCTGAAGGGCTGTAACGGCCCATTCTAGATTTCACAGTACATGCAGGATTCTATACTAGGAAATCCAGGGCCTGAGCTGCATGAATAATGAGGACAGGACAAGCAGGTCCATCCTGCTGAAAGGACAGGATCTGCTTGCTCTCTGTCCCCAAGCTGTCACATAATCAATGGCAGGCTCTTCTTAGAGCCAGTGGGGGACGCTGTAGAGGAAGGGGCATGCAGGCCACTTGTTTCAGGGACAAGTATGTGATGGGAGCATCTGGAAGGTGACATGCTAGTGGATCCCAAGGCCAGGTTTCACCCTGCAGTCTGGATGTTTTTGCAAGAGACAGTTCTTTGCTGCACTTTTTTATTTTTATTTTTATTTTTGTGTGTGTGGGGTGTGTGTGGCCTGTACCTTGTAATTATACATTGTCATTTATGACACCCTAAGATGTCTCCAGACACTGCTAGATGTCCACGGTGGAGAATAATTACTGTTAGTAAAGAAACAAATTCAGTTACTGAACGTTTTGTTTGGTGTGGCGGTGTTTCCCCTGGCCTGGCTCCCACCTGAAGCTTTTATAATGCCATGCGCTAGACCAATTAGCGCTTGTGATGGTGCGTGGTGATTTCAGATGAAGTGCCCTCTCCTTCATGCCCTTGGATTTGGCTTTGAGATAAAGTGATGTGGGCTCCCTTCCCCCACATCAGGAATGCATGAGTAATGAGATCTTTCTGTAAGAAAAGGGATTATGCTTTTTCCCACCCTTTAGAATCCTTCCAAATGTCTGCTATGACCAGTATCTTGGACATTATTGGGACAGAAATGTCCAATTTCAAACAAGGGTTCTCCAATGAAATGCTGCCCACACTTAGAAATATGCATGCGGTCACAACACTAACCCTAAACCTAACCCAGGGAGGCTGGGCTCTGCATAGGGCCAGCTCCTGGGTTTTTAGGCCACATGTGCAGTAATGGGGCTCCAGTGAGTACCAACTCTTAATAGCCATAGAAAACTGGCACATGTATCCAAGGGGATGAAATAATGCTCAGAGTGGGCTCGGCCTAAGGTTTTGTGTAGTCTGCTTTGTACAAGGCTGATCACAAGCCTCCTTTGGCCATGAGTTGCTCTAGCCGTGAGAATGGTCAGACAATGGGAAGACGGATGCTTGCAGAAACTTTCCTGGGGTTGTGATAAGTGCTTTAGCAGGACAGCCTTAGACAGATGGCTGCACTATCTCAATGGACAGGAAAGGAGCATGACAGGCCCCAAAAGGCCGCAGGCTGGGCTGCTTTAGATCTGATCCGCCTGCCTCTGCCTCCTGAGTGCTGGGATAAAAGGCATGCACCATCAACGCCTGGCCTGGGTTACCATAGTTTAACTGAGGATTCTAGTCCAAATCTCAAAGTCTTGGATTTGTCTTTTTACCCAGAAGTAACAGAATTGCAGATGAGGGAGCCAGTGAAAGCTGGAACAAGGTGGGTGGACCTGTGTATGCACTGTTTGGTCCTATGGTGTTGTATAATAACAAGTCATCCCCAAGCTTACGCTTACTGACTCTCCAGGCTGAGAATTCAGACAGGATTTGGTGGGGATAGCTTGTCTCTGCTCTGTTTACTGGACAAATTAATGAGCCTTGGCTGGAAGACTAAAACTGCAGCTGGGTGCTGGAATCTGGTACTAGAGGCTGGGATGGCTTGAAGGCTGGTCCCAACTAGTCTGGTATCTCCCAGCATGGTGGCTGGCCCCCAAGAGCACTGTAGCTGAGGAGAGATAATGTCTCAAGAGCCTATGCAGAAGAGGCATGGGTTTTTAATAACTCCGCCCTGTAAGTCACATAACATCTCTTCTGCCATGCTCAATTGGTTGGTATCATTGTAAGTCTACCCAGATTCAAAGGGTATGGATCCACCTCTCTTTGGAAAAATTAAAGGATTTTTAACCACTTACTTAAACATACATACATACACACACACACACACACACACACACACACACACACACACACACACCCATACAGGGACATCAATTAAAAAACTTATACTGTTCCATGGCACTGATCCAGTTGAAAATTAGCTTAAGTAGAAGTCTGCCATGCTGTATCAAGAGTGAATTATTTGTTAAGTAGGAAAAAAGAACTGTGAATATTGTAGAGAATTGATGAAAAATTAAAGTGTATAGAAAATTGGTGCTAATTTAGATACTTAGTAGTTGGGGGATTGTTTAAAAATATTTACGTAAGTTATAATATGCAGACTTGGAAAAATAAAATACCTTTAGCATAAGAAATCAACCTAAAAATCTATTGCATAAAAAAGGTTATCTACAGAAAACATGTATGCAATGATGAGTAGCATTTTATAAAACACATATATGTATGTAAACATTAGCAAAAAGTCACATACAAAATTATCATTGTTATTACTAAAGTGTGTCTGTATATAGGTATGTGTGAGTGTGCGTTGTGTGCACGCAGAGAGCAGAGGACAACTTCCGGAGGTCATTGATCTTTTGCCTGTTGAATGCCTCTTTTAGTGTTTCTGCCGTACTGTGTACAAGCTGCTGGCCACCTCTCCTGTCTCTTTTACCTGCTGAGCTAGTCCCCCCACCACATGAAATAGTTTTAAAGGCATCGCACTAGACTGTTAGTGGTGGTTTCTAATGGAGACAAGAATAGAATTTAAATACATGGTAGACATACAGGATGAGTCACATTTTACTTTCCATAGTTCTCTGGTGGCTCAAGTCTTTAATAAATTAGATGCTCCTATTCAGCTTTTATATTGGGTTGCTTGATGTAATTTTAACTTTTAAAATTTGGTTACTTTATAAACATACAAACACAAAATCTCTCATATCTCAGGGCTGGGGATCTGGCACTTACAGAGGACCCAAATTTGGTTTCCAGCCCCCACATCAGGTAGTTCCATTTCCAGGGGATCAAACACTTTTTTCTGGTCTTCAGGTACTGACATACATGTGGCATATATGAACACCACACGCACACACACACACGCACGCACACACGCACACACACACACACACACACACACACACACACACACACACACACACACCTTAAAACCCCCTATCTCAGTCAGCTATCGGAACAGTATGTGTGTGCATGAGCAGGCACCAGTCTGTTAGGCAAGCACGGTAGCTGGCAGGCAGCGTTAGTCTTGGTCTTGTCTTGTTTTCAAACAGGATCTCCCAGGCTGACATGGGACTCACTATAGTTCAGGCTGGTCTTGAACTTGTGACCCTCCTGCCTCAGCCTACCATGTGTTGAGATTACATGTGTACCACTGTGCCCTGGGTTCTTGCTGCTTTCTCTTCCCTTACTGCTAGGCAGTCTCCTCAGGGACAGCACTGTGACTGTAGTCTTCTTAGAATGACTTCAGCAGAAGTGAAGAATAGATATACTTGTGTTGGGTTGAAACATTTAAACTTACATGATCCCCCAAATGAAATTAACTGTACTCACATAATCAAATCAGGAAAATTCAGTGCCATTAGAGAAGATGCTTGACTTTAATCAAGCCAGAATATTTCCAAGCTAATATTCTGGGGGTGGGATGGGGGAGCATCGCGTACCCCTCCAGCTAATGAAATGAATGGAAGCAGAAATGAGACCCCACTCTGGTTTTAAGGATGCTAGTCCATGCATCTTCACTGAGTCGTATAACAATGTGGTCATATCTCATTTTTTCAAATAAATAACTGCATTATTTAAAATTGTATCATAATGAACTTGTGGGATTGGCTTCCTACGTACAAGGGCTTGAGATACATTCTGGCCCAGTGGTGAATTAGGTGATACTTCTTGTCCTTACGGCATTTGTCACTATGGACAGAAACATAAAGTAACTGATAATGAGAAGACTGGCTCACGACAGCCTTACAGGCTGGGATATTCTGATGTCCCCTCTGCCCTGTGCTCTGTCCTGAGACACTGCTATGGATCCAGTATGGGCTCTGTCCCTCTGGCTTTGAGAGATGTTAAGATGTGTGTGTCCCCCCAGGATCTGTGTGTGTGCGCAAGGGTGGGAGGTAGGGGGTGGGGGGGTAGGAGGTAGGGGGTAGGGGTATCCATTCCTCTGGTGAAAGTCACAGCCTCTGTAAGGCAGCCGTCTCCTGTAGCTGCCGTTACAGCTAAATTCGGCTGGATTCTGGCTACCCCACCCTCCCCTGCGCCTTTGCATCCAGGGAGGTGATGGCTCTCTGCTGATGCTTTCCCCTGCATCCATGCTCCTTGGAACAGAACTTGTTTCCTCCTTTTTCAGAAGCTCTTTTGATAAACGCTGTTCAGCTGGCTGTGGCGGGATCCACCTGTGAGCAAGCCCTTGGGAGGCTGCAGCAATGACTTCAAATTTAAGACTAGCTTAGGATACCTAGGCTATTTCAGCAAAACTGAAACCCAAACAAACAAAATTTCTTTTTTTCTGCACATTTCCTGGATAGATGACAGTCCCGTTTTGCAAGTGAGTATGTTGAGGCTTTTGCGGCCCAATTCATAGACTCAGCACTTTACTGTCTGCCTGTGGTGACCCACAGATTCTCATGGTCATTTTCAAAATGAGAAGAAACTTGAAAACAAGGTTTCGTTTTATCCTAATAGATCTAAGACATTCTAAGGTTAACAAAACACCGACACCCTTCCCATCAACTCCGCAGTTTTGAAGGGCTTGCTAGTTTGCTTGTTTATTTTGAGTCACAGTCTCTCTAGTCCAAGCTGGCCTCAAACCTGTGATCCTCCTGCTGCAGCCTTCTGGATGTTGGGACTACAGGCCTGTGCCACCATGCTTGGCTTTTTGTTTATTTCTTCCAAATTGTCGTGGAAATAATTTTAAGTCGAGAAGGGTAAGATAAAAGTGATGGTTTGCTCCTTATTTTATATAGTCAGGCTGACACTGGTTGTTTGCAGCCAGCATCCGATCTATCTTTGATGACCCAGTGTAAGGACACTTTTAAAAGAATCAAACAGCTGAGCTGGTGCTGTCTACAAGGCTTGCTCCGTAACGGGTGCCAAGCTGCCAACGCAGAATGTTGCTTTCTGTATGTGACTTCTCGTGTTATAAATACCAGGGCTTCTTCTGGTTACCTGCTGCGTCCTAGTGCACGCTGCCTGGTATCCATTTCCTTGACCTGCAAAGGAACTCGCAGAGGCACCCCAGCTACTCGCTTCACAGTCAAGAGCTGAGGCCCCAAGTCAACTTGCTGTGGGACACTCCAGGTTCCGCAAATTATCACGTAGAGTCCGTGGCCCCCGTGTCTTGGTTCCATCATTTGACAAGTGGGAATAATCGTACCTCCCACACACAGGTTTTGTCAGGATTAAATTAGTCTCATAAAGGGCTTAAGAGAGCATCTAGTCCAGCTGCAAGTGCTCCGTAGCAGTTAGCATCTGGTTTTCATTGCTGTCCTCATCAGCATCCTCATAGGCTGGGAATCCTGCTGACCCCGTCCTCTGGCTGGGTAATTCCCTTGTGCTGTAGCTCTTTTCTGTCATGTTTCAGTGGATAGTTTCTCATTTTGTCCTGGAAAGAATATAGAAGTTCCCCCAGAATATCTACTATTTATTTATTTGTTCATTTATCTTTGGGACTGGGTGTAGAAACAATGGCCTTTCTTTCTTGTGTGAGTCAAATTATCTACCACTGAGCCAGAAGTCCCTGGACAGTATACTAGGCAGATGATCTGCTTCTGAGCTACTTAGCTACATAACTGGACCTGTAGTCTCTGAAGGGAGAGAGACAGAGAGAGAGAGAGAGAGACAGCCAGAGAGACAGAGAGAGAGAGAGACAGAGAGAGACAGAGACAGAGACAGAGAGACAGACAGAGAGAGACAGAGAGAGACAGAGAGAGACAGACAGAGAGAGACAGAGAGAGAGACAGAAGAGAGAGAGAGACCGAAGAGAGAGAGACAGACAGAGAGATAGACAGACAGAGAGACAGAGACAGAGAGACAGACAGACAGACAGACACACACACAGACACACAGAGAGACAGAGACAGAGACAGAGAGAGCGCGCGCACATTGTCTCCATCTCCCCACTGCTGGGGATACAGGCATGTATCCTCAGCTTCTTGCATGGGTGCTAGGGATCAACTCAGGCACTCACGCTTGCCCAGCAAGTTCTTCACTGACTGAGCCTCCTCCTCAGCCTTGAGCCACATACTTTTGAAGATGCTGTGCTCGTCATGGGCTATGACAAAAGGAGTCAGAAGAGGAAGGGTTTAGGTGCCTAGAGTGAAAGTGAGAGGGTTGTTTGGTGATGACAAGCTGTTGTGAGTCTGTGAGGCTTAGGCATGGTTTCTACTTTTGGTCCAGCTGGGGACAGCTGTGCCCTTTGCCATTTAGTTTCCACAGTACGTGTTTCCCTGCCTTTAGCTGTAACTTCCCTGTCCCCCGTTAGCTTGTGGATTGACAAACTGTAGACAGTCATCTCCTGCGTCAGACATATAGAGGAGATCAACTTGGAAGAAATGATGCCCTTGCTTAAGAGACCCGGAGACCCCTTTGAGCCATCAGTTTAAGAGGGTAGGCATGAGGATGAGCTGTCCCAGGTAGTGACAGCAGCGAATGTGGGTGGGACTTGTGAGGCAGAGGAGATGGTGCTAAACTCTCTCAGGCTGGTCCCACAAGCCAGGAGGGGGCTGCTCTGTCCTCTTAACTGAGGGAGGCAGCAAAGGAAACCCTACCCACTGATAAAGAAGTAGTCATAAGAGGGGAAATAGCTGCAGCCCAATGCCCGGAAGAATCCCCGTGGGTGAGGCAAACAGTCATTTAAAGCCCATGAGGAGGGTAAGGGGCTGTACAAATGGGCTGGGCTAAATAACCTTTATTCACAGTATGCCTACTCTGTTTCTTAATAGTGGATTTGTGTGTGTGTGTGTGTGTGTGTGTGTGTGGGGGGTAGTGGTGGTGGTGGGTTATAAGTCCCTTATTGCTAGCCTTTACATTAAAAGGCAAGTATATAGTATCATTTACTAAAAGACTTTTTAAACTCCCAGTTCATATCCTTGAATGGAAATTCCATCACGGTAATAAAACTTGGTTGTAACGTTTATAGTCTTTGTCATACTGCAGACCTATGGTTTGACTTGCCCTGCTGTGCGGTAGTCAGTGTGAAAGGAAGCTGTGTCTGTATCACACCACATGAACCACCCGCAAGCTGTACTTTCAGAGTCACCGAGCAGACGTGAGAACACAACCTGGCCCCTTATGCTGTGCCCAGGATTTAAACAAACAAACAAACAAAGCAAAAACCTCACCTTGCCTACCTGAGGCACTATTCAACATAGCCCCTCCTTTTTTCTTCTTTCTTAACTACAAATTGTCAAACAAATGATACCAAAAATGATGACCAAAGTCATCCTGCTTGACTCTGAAGAGATACAGGATGAAAATCTGTACAACCTGTATCTCAGTTGAGAAATGGCTCCTGGAAGGTGCTTAGCAATAGGAGTGCCCGTTGTCCCCTAGAGATGGAAGTCATGCATGCTATTGAGAGGCACACACACATTAATGATTTCTAGGCTTTTAGGTCATGCCCTCATTATAGAACCTCATTTTGATATAGCAGTCATATGGCATATGAAATGGATGGAAGCAAAGGTTACGATAGATTTACAAACTATAAAGTTCAACTTTGTTCCACAGTCTATTAGTGCAAGGACGAAGCTGGTAGGCAAAGGGCACAGGCTGTAGAACCCACACCCTGGTCTCAGGTTACCTGGCACCGAAGCTGGGTGGGCATGTTCTCAGCTGTGAGAACTGTGTTCAGGAAAACCGAGTGTCAGCTTAGCAAGGTTGCTGAGAAGATGGGTACCAGGGTATCAGAGCATGAACGCAGAGCAGAGCCTAGAGAACCCAGGACTGGGGGCTTCATGGGACATGGAGACTGTCACCACAGAGCTGTAGGTTTGTAGTGAAAGTCCATCAAATACCCAGTTAGGCTCTAGCCCAACTTTATGAGCTATTTATCTTTCATTTTAATCCTTAATCTTTCTACTTTAAAGCCATTTTGATGTATTCACTTTTTTTTTGTTTGTTTGCTTTTTTGTTTTGTTTGTTTCTTTTTCAAGACAGGGTTTCTCTGTGTAACAGCCCTAGCTGTCCTGGAACTTGCTTTGTAGATCAGGGTGGCCTTGAACTCATAGAGATCTGCCTGCCTCTCCCTCCCAAGTGCTGGGATTAAAGGCATGTGCCACCACACCTGGCTTACTCTTCATAATTAGAAACATGAGGTAGATTGAATACAGAATCCCCAGGTGTAGACTGATAAGTAAGTTGGGGAGAAGGGGAGGCTACAATAGTAGAAGGAATGCTGACATTAGAAAATCAATACATACATTAATGGATATAAGCATTCTGAGTAACGGAATGTTCATACCATTTTAAGGTGTCTTCCCACAGGTGTTGAGTAACATAGCTCATATCCTTGGAATCAGGTGATTAAAGTTAGCCTCACCCATAGGGTGACCGCCCCAAATCATGTGATATATGTGAGCCAGACAGAACATTTGTTTTTGCATGTTGCCTAAGTGCAGAAGATGCTTACTTGCTTACGAAGATATTGATGGATTGAGAGGAACAGATGTTCTGTGATAAAATCCACTGGCTGGAAATCTTCACGAACAAAAGATGGAAAAAAGACAAAAGCTGACAGCCTTCTAGATCCGAAAAGCTGGAGATATATGACAACCAAAGGCAAAAGACAGAAAGAAAGCTGTATGGGTCCAAGAACATAGCTCAGCGATGGAGAACTTCCCAGCATGCTTGAGCTCCTTGGTTCAGTGCTGGCACTTTAAAAACAAACAAGCAAATAAAAGAAAGGAAGAAGGAACAGCAGTGGCATAGGACATTTCTCGGAAAGAGTTAGCTCTCGAGTATAGATCATACTATTGTCTCAATATTAAATTTCCTGATTTGAGTAATTGTGCTGAGGTTACACAATAGAATGTTCTTATTAAATAATATGATAAAATGAAACGAACTGTAAAAGGCAGAGAGCTTGCAGCCCCGATCTAGAGGGGTTTACATTGCCAATGACATTGTTGTATCTGGCTGACCATATTCTGGTGCCAATGTGATATGGGGCAGGGAGTCAAAGAACGCTGACCGTGAGAGAAAGTTATTTAATTTGAGCAGAAGTGAAATACTGTGTGTGCTGTGACTGTGCCCACACTGCCTTCTAGAAACCTGAGTGACAGTGGATGAGGGGCTGAGCAGACCTCCAGGAGCAACGCTTGAGAGGTGCCTGTAATCATTATTGAACTATTTGTCAACCAACTAATTTAGGTATTTCACTTATTTAGTCATTTACTTGTTTGTTTGTTTGTTGTGTGTGTGTGTGTGTGTGTGTGTGTGTGTTTTTTAAGTTGCACACGCTCTCTCTCTTTATGAGATGACATCACTCTGAACTTGGAATTTGTTCTAACACCATTTTGTTACAGCAGGTCTCCCCACCGGCCTCCCGGTCCTGCCGCCACGTGGGCCCACAGCCGCGCCAGCCCCAAATAACACTCAGAGACTCCGTATTTGGTACAATCCTGTTGGCCAGTTACCATTATTGTTTATGGGCTAGCTCTGTCTTAATTATTAACCCATTTCTACTTATCTAAGTATTTCCATGTGGTCGTCTTATGGGGGAGCCGCGGCGGGCGTCTTCCTTCCTCCCCCGGCTATATCTCGACTCCTCCCTACTACTTCCTCTTTCCTCCTCCTAGTCTCCTAGCCCCACCTATCTTGCTATCTCATTGGCCCAACGGTGCTTTATTAACAAGTATGAGAAACATATATACAGAATAACATCTCCCATCATCTTCTCTTTTCTGTCTAAAATAAAAGAAGGGGTTTAACTTTAACATAGCAAAATATAACATTCAACAGTTATCAAATAAGAATCACAGTTAACAATATTTAGTCCATTAACATTTTGTAAGACTTAAACAAAATATCATCTATCCTATCTTTGTGAGTCTAAAGTCCTATATGTAACTTATCTTTAATCCTAACTAAGGAAAACTATAACCATAACTGTCTTCAACTCCTTCAAAGACCACAGAAGGATAATATATAAACTCTAGAAATGACAGAGACAATTCATTGCCTGGTCAGTCACCCGAAGTTCTTCTGTAATGTTCCATCTTCAGCCCATAGGCCATAGTGTGTGTCCAGACTCCTCAACCAAGCAGGAAACTTTAAACTGTCCACTTGTATTGACAGTGTGTCAGTCACTTTTCTCTGTGTCCTGTAGACTGTCTGGCTGTCTGGCAGCCTCTTCCATGAAGCAGGAATCCTGTAGCAATGTCCATCTTGCATCAGCAGTCATCTTTTTGTGGGTCCTGCATGTCCAGTTTCTACAACATAAAGTCAAACAGTCCAGAAGAGCAGTACCTTGCCCAAATGGCTAGTCTTGCCATATTAGAAGCAAACTCCATAATGTGTTTCTTTGATGTCCATCTTCCTTTCTTCTGTAGGTGGTGTTACCAGGAGCAGTTGTGCCTCATTGTCAAGAAAAACCCTAAACCATTTTAAATGCCATATTCTGAAGGTCTTTGAAAGGTTTGAAGACTGTCTATCCATCTCAAATACATCTCTGCATATCTAGAAATCCTAACTAACTTAACTCTAAGTTTTGACTATCATTGGTAATTATCTATAATCTGTACTAAATTATACATTACATTTTCCAATGAGCTATATAAACACAATACCTAAACAAGAGGAGAAATATACATATCACAAAATTGACCTTAAATTGTATCAATAAAAGAAAATCCATTTCAAAGCAAAGTATTTATATCTATACCATAATTCCCTTTTTACCTTTAAAAAGATTGCTTGTGTCATTAACCAGTTATAACTAAGCCCAGTTAAATGAAAACAAACATTTATAAACAATATTTGGGAATTTGGGCGTCGTTCTTTCCAAACTACTTCCTGATGGAAGAGGGCGCTGTCATAGGGGTCCAAAGAAGATGCAGAAATCTTGGCTGTAGTCTTCAAGGCTTTGTCTCAATTGCTTTGAATGTTGTATCACCTGGGGAGCTGTTTCAGGGGGTCTGGCTTGATCAAACCATATAAGTCTGGAAAGAATCCATAGCTTTTCATTTTCTGTGGAAACAAAAATAGAAATCCTTTTCCCCAGTAACTTGTCCTTAGGCTTAAATTTTTGAGTCAAAGCATTTTTAAAACATATAAATTGAATTAATCCAGCAGCATTTCTTTTATTAGTAGTTGTTATTTTCTCAGCAATCAAATGATTTAAAGACAACAGAATTGCGTATAGTATCCAAAATTTTTCTGTGCTTTCCATGTTTACGTGGCTTTTTTATTACTCTATTCCTTCTACTTCTATTTTTACATATTTTGAGACAGAGTTTCTCTGTGTAACTTTTATCTGTCCTGGAATTCACTGCATACCAGGTTTGCTTTGAAATCACAGAGATCTGCTTGCATCTGTCTCCCGAGTGCTGGGATTAATGGTGTGCGCCACCATAGCCATCTATTTAATTTCCTTGTTTCTTTTTTAAACCATTGTATCCCGTTTCTTTTTCTCTCCCAAGCCAGCGTATTTTTTAAAACACAGTGTAAACTTTCATTGCAGCTCTTGTACACACCAATGAATTGTTAGCAGAGCTCTTTAAAAGCAAGGGGCTTTTTTGCCGCTTATGCTAATTTTGGAAACCTCCCTTAAAGGAGCTGCACAACTCTCTGTCTACAGCAAAACAAATCCAACCAAGAAAATGCTGCTACTAAAAAGTCTTGCTAGTCTCTGTTCCCTTGTATCTAAAACATTTCTTAAGCTCTTATTAGTTTTAAGTGAAAGTTCTTATAGCCACGTTGCGCGCCATCTGTAGCGTGTATGTTTTCCGCCAGCCCGCCAGTCTGGGCCCACAGCCGCGCCAGCCCCAAATAACACTCAGAGACTCTGTATTTGATATAATCCTGTTGGACAATTACCATTACTGTTTATGGGCTAGCTCTGTCTTAATTGTTAACCCATTTCTACTTATCTAAGTATTTCCATGTGGTCGTCTTATGGGGGAGCCGCGGCAGGCGTCTTCCTTCCTCCCCGGGATACATCCCGACTCCTCCTTCTACTTCCTCTTTCCTCCTCCTAGTCTCCTAGCCCCGCCTATCTAGTTTTCTATTGGCCACAGTGTTTTATTAACCAGTATGAGAAACATATATACAGAATAACATCTCCCATCAGAAAGTTATTTAATTTGAGCAGAAGTGAAATACTGTGTGTGCTATGACTGTGCCCACACTGCCTTCTAGAAACCTGAGTGACAGTGGATGAGGGGCTGAGCAGACCTCCAGGAGCAACGCTTGAGAGGTGCCTGTAATCATTATTGAACTATTTGTCAACCAACTAATTTAGGTATTTCACTTATTTAGTCATTTACTTGTTTGTTTGTTTGTTGTGTGTGTGTGTGTGTGTGTGTGTGTGTGTTTAAGTTGCACACGCTCTCTCTCTTTATGAGATGACATCACTCTGAACTTGGAATTTGTTTGTTTGTTTGCTTATTTATTTATTTATTTTGTGTGTGAGTGTGAGTGTGTGTGTGTGTGTGTGTGTGTGTGTGTGTGTTTTAAGTTGCGTTCTTTCTCTCTCTTTATGAGATGACATCACTCTAAACTTGGAGTTGACTGGATGGCTAGACAGTCTAGTCATCAAACCCTAGGGATCTGCCAGTCTCTCCTCTGAACAGTGGGATTACAAGTGCACACTGGAGTACCCAGTGTCTTCCTTGCTTGGTGGTTGGAACTTTGAGAACAGCGTTTTACATTTGAAAAGTATTTCTGTGCATGAGAAGCTCATCTTAAGTTATGAGAATTTGGTAAGACAGAATAGACGTCTATTTGTCAGACGATGAAGACCCAGAGAGCACAGCCCTCATCCTGTAGCCTCCTGGGCTCTTTGACGGACCATCCCTTCTGTGAACGTTTTCAATATATATGCTAATATATGAAATCTAAGAAAGCAAGCATATCTTCCCAGAGTTGTGTGGCAGTCATTTGTCTTAAAAAGAAAATCAGATCGGAGTTCTTCTCTTTCTAATTTGAGACCCTGGTCCTGTGAAATCACTTAGAGCAATGGATTCCACTGTACTCAGAGTTGAGTGGTCTGGTGTCTAGGGCAACCAGATGGTGTGGGATTAGTGGGCTCTCTTGTTCTGATTCTCTGTGACATAGATGATGGTCCCCCAGGCCTGATGGTCTCTGTCATGAAGAGCTGCTCATAATTTCAAGACGCAGTGTTGGAGCTGAGTCTCAGCTGTGTGACTCCAGGCAGTGACAGGGGAGAGGCCAAGGGTAATACTACACCCTCCCTCACAGCTGAGAAGATCAAATGAGTTGGCATTTGTGGAGAAGTTGGTGTTTGACATATAGGAAATGCCATTTAGACATTTAAAATTGTGGTACCAGTCTAGTCATGTTTAAGTGTCACTAAGTTGACATAGTATAACCAACACTGATCCCGCTGTCTCCCTTCTATCCTTTTGAAACATTTCTTCTACTTAGTCTCTGAATATGCCCTAAGTACCTCCTGTAAGTTGATCATACAGCAGTTGGATTTTATGACTGTCCTATTGCTCTCACGATGACCTCCTCGAGGCTTTACTCTTGGGATAGTGTGGCTCAGGGTTTATTTCATCACCTGTGTGCACTATACCGTGTTTATCTGCTTGTCTGTGGACTTCTACTGCTTTCTTCTTTGTGCTATTCTGGATTTCACTGCTGTGACCATGTGTGTTCAAATACTTGTTGGAACATGTGCTTTCATTTTGGGGGCATGTGTACCCAGAGTTAGGATCATTAGATCCTATGGCAATTTTATGTTGATATTTATGAAGATATGAAGAGTGTGCAGGCTGGCTCTCTTTCTCTCTCTCTCTCTCTCTCTCTCTCACACACACACACACACACACACACACACACACACACACACACGGCTTCAGTTTCTCTATACTTGTTATTGCCTGGTTTTCTTTTTATACACGTGTGATTTTATGTGTAGAAACAGGGTCTGCTGATTTGTTATCTTAATCTTTTTAAAGAGAGGAGGAGTAAAACATATGGACAAGCCAAGTCTGGCTAATCACACACTAGTGCATTGATGTGTCCAACACAGTCTGTACCAGAATCCTTCTTCTATGGTTCCCTTAGCCGCTCCCAGGACTTCGAGCTCCCCACCCCCACGCCACACCTAGTGCTCCCTGCTTTGAAGGAGCAAGGCAAGTTACAGGTAACAAGTTCATGATAAGAATATAGGTGGGACAACAAGGACCTTTTGGTTTGGGTGCTTGCGTGTGAAGAATGGTCTTGCTCACTTTTGTCTATAACTTGGAATGAACTTATACTGCAGATCACTTGGTAAGACTCAAGGCAGAATAAGCCTTCACTACCCAGCTCCAAGGGAAAGACTAATGACCTCAGAGCGTTCCGGTTCTTCTTGGTGTGCTGCCTTCCTCTATGAACTCTGGGTACCCAGGGCACTGGTGTGTGAAGGGGTCAGGTCTTTGCTAATCAGGTTCTGAAGAGCCCTGGAGATGACTCAGGAGACTGGGGTAAGAGCTTCCTGGAAATGCTACCTTCTAGCCGAGCTTGCTAATCTCCTGGACTTGTATAGCCTGGTGTGAACGGAATGTCTGGAACCTGGTTGGCTGAGTGTGAAGTCTGTTCACGTGCACCGTGGAGCCAGGCACCAGTGGTGTGCAGGTCCACACAGCTCACAGGAATACTGGGCACACTGGCAATGCTGGCCGGGCTGGTTTGCAGGTTGGGACCCCTTGTTAATAAATACTGAAACATCAATTGGTGATGACAACAAGAAGATATTCATACCAGCTGGGCTTTGAGCTGCGTCCTCAGATCATGGGCTTTGAGCTGCGTCCTCAGATCATCTTCTTCGTCCCCAGCTCTTCTCAGTTCTTGCCTTGGTCCTGTTGTTAGGACAGCTATTTAATTCACGGTTCAGGAAACCTGGGCTTGGGTGGAGGGCAGGAAGGTGTTCAGAATGGCTGCTTTGCATCTCCCACAAGAACTACTGACAGGCTCGGACCAGTATATGTCAGCTCTGACCTTGGAGAAATGATTGAGCTCTCTCAAGTCTGGGTCTATCTCTAACCTAGGAAGAAACCAGTGCTGTAGGATTTTGTGAGTGAAATTTGATAATTCTAGTATAAGGAAAACTGTGCGGAGAGGACAGGCTAGAGCAGGTAGGTTTGTGTGTGTGTGTGTGTGTGTGTGTGTGTATGTGTGTGTGTGTGTGTGTGTGTGTGTGTATGTGTGTATATGTGTGTGTGTGTGTGTGTGTGTGTGCCTGCATGCCTTCATGCTTACACTAGTGCACGCACACATGGAAGCCAGGTTTCTTCCTCTGTTGCTCTCCACCCTACTTTTTAAGACAGGGTCTCTCCCTGAACCCTGATCTCCCTGTTTCAGGTAAACTGGTTATACAATGTGTTTCTGGAAGCTGCCTGTCTCTGCCTGCCGGCACTGAGATTATGGGTGTGCACCTCCATATCTGGCTTTGCTATGGATACTGGGGATCCGAACTCAGATCTCCACTCTTGCACAGCAAGCGCTTTACCCACCGAGCCACGTCACCAGCCCTGAGTGTTTACATTAATAGTGACTGGTATTTTGTGTCTGTGAGTTAGCAATTGCTGTGCTGGGAACGACACATGGTTCTATTACAGAGACATGTGTTAGCCAGGGGGGTTGGGTGTCTGTGTTGGAAGAGCACGTAACAGTGGAGCGGAGCTCTGCTTGACCCCTTGGTTTGGAGATGTGTCTTGGTCTTCTCACCATCACCTTGTCATGTCACAGCTGTAGCCCTCACAATGTTGGAAAAGGCAGTGAAGAGTCCTGCCCCTGCTCTGGGAAGCTTTGGAGAGGGCTGGGAAGGTAGGGACTGCCTTAGGAGTTTGCCTTAAACAAGCTCCGAAAACGTAGAAACAGCTCAGCAGCCTGGAAACTGAGGAACAAACGTGCACCTTGGATCTTGTTTCCCATTTTTTGATTCTTTTTCTTTCCTTTCTCTCCACTTCCTTCCGTCTTCCTCTTTCTTTTGAGACAAGGTCCCAACTACGAGTGTCCCGGGCTAGACCTAAGTGTGTGGCCCTCTTGCCTCTTGTCTCCCGAGTGTGGGCATTACACACGTGCACCCCACATGCAGTGAGGTTTCAGAGCAGGGCTGCTTTCTCATTCTTGTTGCCACTTCTCCACTTTCCTTTTCTCCTCCTTTGTTATTTTGTTTTTCTTTTTGGTCAGGTCTTTCTGGACAGCTCTGGTTTTATGGAGCCTATTGACCTTGAACTTCTGCCATGCCTCCTGAGTGCTGGGGTTATAGGCAAGAGCCACCCTGCCTGGCGTGCCAGCATATTTCCCACCCAGTTCCTTTCTCCTCCCTCCTTCAAGCCTGACTTCATAGTCCATTCATCAGGAAAACCCGCTCCGATTAATCCCATCATTGAGCAGTCTCTGGTTCCCTTGGCTTTCCTCCTCTTTGTGCTGTAATTCTTTTGTGCCTTTTCCAAAGGAGCTACGTAACTTTCCTCCGCTGTGAAATGTTGTGCCTTCCCCTGCTGGATTAGAAACCAGTTCCTGCTAGACCCTTCCCACCCCATTCCTTTTCCCTCCCCGCTGAAGTGCTTTTTGACTATTAAGCCATGAGTTAAGGACTTTGAGGCAAAACAAAAGAAATTTATCGTGCTGTATCTATCAGCCTTAATTATAAGGCATGAGTCTGAACAGTCCAAGTCTCTGTGATTCTCTTCCAACGTTTGGCACCTGAGAGACCATCAATAAGAAGAAATTCCCATCCCTGCTTGGCTCCATACTGCGGATACTTCTGCCTTACACTTACTGCCAGGGCTCGAATGTCTGGAGTAGAAACAATGACTTAATTCTGAAATTGTGTTCAAATCCTCCGAGGGACTTGTGGCTGATACACAGAGAAAGCTTGATGCTTGGCTGTCTCCTCTGTAGACATGTGGTGAGGGCAAATTTACATACAGTCCTGTGGTCCATTCCTCAGCCAAGAAAGCAGCGCCTGGGGAAGACGGGGCGCATCTTCGGACTGAGTCTAGGGTAGAATAGCCTGTATTATATTGAAGGCAGTGGTATTCTCCAGCATGCCACGTCCAGCAGCACACTGAGCTTTGAGGAAGCCATCTGAAAGCCGGAATATCCATTTTTCCAAAACCTGGGACCATCCACCTTCTGAGTGCTGAGTGGTGTACTGCCTGTTGGAATAAGCCAAACCCAACGTGTTTGCAGTTTTGTTGCCCTGGTGGGGCTCCAGTATTCTCCGTTTCTCCAAGGAGTTTACACAGGCAAGGCTTGTGTGCATTCCCTTGAGCCTACAAACTGCACACGAGGCTCACCCTTGCTTAGCAGGTCACCTAGAGCCCCTCTTCCAGTGCCCTGTGCTCATGACGGGCAGCAATAAAATGCTCGCCTGGCTCCAATGGCATACCACCGGGAACACAAAGGACGTTGGAAAGTAAACAAAAAAACCCAGGAGAGCTTCACAAACACAAGCCAACTTTGTCATCAACTAGCCCTGGGCCTGGAGTTTTGTTTTCAGCAAGTGGAGGCAGCTTGCCCACCTGTCTGAAGGCTAGTCTAGTCATGTGAGCTCATATGTAGTGTAGCATACTATAAACATACGACAGCATGGAAGTAAAGAGGTCGGCATACAAGGTCCAAGGCCTGCTGCTCGAGTCTGGCCATATCCACCTTGTGTTATGATTTCTCAGGGGCCAGTCTCCAAAAACTCTACACATGTTCTGACTCATGCTGCCTTTCTTGGCTTCCTTGAAACCAGAGAGGCTCCTGGATCTTGAGACCTAGCCCGATCTGCATTGATGGAGGATGGAGTCATGTTGAAGTATATTCTTGCTCCATGACTGTTTGTCAACACATTCCCATTTGTATAGTATGGCCCATTTGAGGGCTGGGTTTTCTGGCAATATTTTAAGAGTTGACTGTCCTAGATTAGGTGCTAATTCGTTCACTAATTGACAGCATATGCTTGCGTTAATAGACTCCTTCTGCGTCCAGCAGCCTTCTTATTGTCTGTTACACTCAAGTTCTCTGCAAATGAAAGCTGCAATGCTTGGCTCCTTAGTATGTCCTTAAAACAGTGGGATGCATCCGTATTTTTTTCCCTTGATTATGCAAATTGGCACACTGAGTGACTTTCTGGTGCTAAACCATGTGCAGTTTCTACCTCCACCCTCCAAAGCCACAAAATCCAAAATGAGATGGCTCCACCCCCCCCACCAGGACCTGCTTAGGTGTTCTTCTTCATCCTCCCCCTCCCCTTGCCAGATCACCATGTTTTCTTTCCTCTGGAATTTAGACTCCCAGGGTTTCCTGTAGCCCAGGCTTGTTGCAGCCTTCTCTTGAGTCTCCAGATTGGTTCCCCTTCCAGTCATTCAACTCCCTTGTCCCTCCACCACCCTTCTGTCTTAGCCTAACCACTCCAGCCTTTCTCCAGGCAGCCAGGCCTTCTAATAGAACAGCGAAAGAACATTCTGGTGTTAGTCATCGCCTGATCATGTCTTCTCTGCTGCCTGGAACTTCTGTTGTTGTCTTTCTTTGCATAGTAAAACTGATAAATTATTCTTGTACATTCTGAGTGACTAAAATCTTTTTCTAGTTCAGATGGTTCAGTTAGATATGGAAAAGCCAGTAGGGCTTCAACCTCATCTTATTTTTCCATAGTTGAACATTTTAACAATAGAATTTTTTTCCCCTTTCTTTCTAATACTGACATCCTAAAAGGCTGTATGCCAATGTTATAGAGTTTCTTGGAGCTGCCTTCTTGGAAATATTCTACTTACATTTTGGCATTTCCTTGTTGGCTTTCAGCTTAATTACAATGCATATGATATAAAATATACACATATTTAATATACATGTTTAATATTAATATGTATATAAATGTGTGGAATTAAACATAAGTATGTGTGTTTTAACTTAATATACCTCTAAATACTGTCTTAGTTACTTTTTTATTGCCATAACTAAATACCATGACCAAGGCAACTTACAAAGAAAATGTTTAATTTGGGGCTCACAGTTGCTGGGGGTTAGAGACCATGATGTTCATGGCAGGCAGGTATGGAGCCGGAGCTTACATCCTTAGGTTCAATAGGAACCAAAGAGAAAGAGATAATCAGGAATGTCATTGGCTTTTGAAACCTCAAAGCCCTTTTCCAGAGACACAGCTCCTTCATCAAGGCCACACCTCCCAATCCTCCCCAAACAGTTCCATTAACTGGGTACCAAGTATTCAAACCTTTAAGAGCAATCAATGTAATTGTAATTAACTACTCTTGACAAATTAGTTTATAGAATAATCTGTTGCTAGCTGTAAATCATTTTCCATTTATAAATTGTTTACTTGATGGCAGCTTACATAACAATGTAGCTATCAATTTAAAAGTAACCATTACTTCAGTGAGATTGTCATGTTCAGCTCTGTCATGTTCAGAAGTCAGCAGTCAGCAATTCCTCCCCATCCTTTGGCTCTTCCTTTCCTCCCTTTCTGAAAACCAAAAGTGAAAAAATATGGTCCTTAGACCATGTGTGCTGGTACAAACCTTCATTTTAATCCTAGCACTTGGGAGGCAGAGGCAGATTGATCACTGAGTTCAAGGCCTATATATATATATATGTGTGTGTGTGTGTGTGTGCGCGCGCGCGCGTGCGTGCGTGTGATATTTATACAATAGTTTTACAAAATAGGTAGCATTGTTCTTGTTTTATAGGTAAAGAACTGTGTGTCCAGTATTAATCCCTGACTAAGTGTGACATTCTTGCAGATACATTCAACCCCCAAATTATTACCCTCTCTTTTGTTGAGCCACACCCCATTTTGGTTAGCATTTTTTGCTGGGTGAGGCAGTTATACACCTGAGAAGAGAGATGGGCTTAGCATGGAGAAGGATGCCTCAGATTTCAAAAGGTACATTCTCTCAAACGTGTTAAATCTTCTGCAGATGTAAGGGTCATGTGAATGACCTTGTTTTGTCGATGTGGCCTGTCATGTCTTGTCATAGTTCCTGCATTCCTATTGTCTGGCTTGAATCCTGAGTATTTCTTTGTTGGACTATGTTTGAGGTTTCTGTATCTCTGAGAAAGTAGCCTTTGATCTTCTTTCTGAGGACAGTATAGCAGTAAGTTTTTATGGTTTCCAGTGGGAACAACAAAGTCACATATATCTGTCTGCTGATTAGGAAATAGCAGTAACAGTGAGCGACAGGCGCCAGTGCTCCTTGCTGGGAGGCAGCAGCTCTACAGAGGCCTCCAACTTTGGAATCAGAATTGTCCCAGTTCCAGCTCTATCACTGACCTCTTTATAACCCTGAATGGCCCCATACCACCTGGCCTCTCTTCATCAGAGAATGGGCTTCCTATTTAAAGAGGGATGTAGAAACAAAGAGATAACATACATGAAGCATTGTCTCACTAAGGGTTAATCATTTCTGTGCTTTTTCTCATTGGTACATAAAAAAAAAAAACTAATGGAAAAGAAACACTACCTTCAGACTGTCACACAGACACACAGGGAAAGAAAGAACACAACTTCCAGACTGTCACACACACACACACACACACACAGAGGCAAAGAAATCCATTTAGAACCAATAAGTTGTTTTTCTTCCTTTTGTGCTTTACTTACTTATTTTCTCCCATGAATCAAGAGGAGAACAGGGTACCACTCATTACCCTATCATCCTATAATCTTTCAGCTTTGTAGAAATATCCTATGATATTTTACTGTGTGGGATAACTATCCATTTTCTTGTTTTATAGACAGGGTCTTACCATCTGATTATCCCATGCTAATGTGAAACTAACTATGTCACCCAGGATGGTTTGAAACTCAGAATCCTCCTGTCTCTAACTCCCTAGTGCACAGCCTCTGTTTGGTAGCTTTTGAGAGAACAGGAACAAGATGTTAGCAGTGCTTTCTTGGGATCAGCTGAGGAGGCCATTGATGTTTAACTTGCTAAGTTTGTTTAGTGATTCTAACTTAGCCTCATTCTCATGGGGCATTAAAGTTGAGTCGGCCTCCAGGCCTTCACTCATTATTTATAGAGAGTCAAAAAGCATTGGTCTTCTGACTGGAGCTAAATAACTTGAGACCTTTTGCCAGGAGCCCCGTAAGCACAGAGCTCATACTGAGCAGAGGTGAGCTAAACTCCTTCCCATTGTTTAGATAAGAAAATTGTCCTCTGTCATCGAAGTCTCAACGTTTAGCTAACTCCCGAAAACGCAACACCCTCCTCTTCATCACTGAGATCTGTGAGGGGTGTGGGTGATGGGGTGTGGAGAGAAGGCAGTAGCCAGGTGAATTATTCCCTGGTTCCTAAAACATTTCTTGAAAATTACCATTATGCAAATAAAAAATTACAAGTAAATAATCCCAAATCAAGGGACCACTGACCTTTGTTCTCCCAAACTGAGCAGAGTCCTAGGACCTCCCTTCTCATCCCGATTCACCTTAATTCCGCCATGATCCACCTTGGGTTTCCAAATTCTTTATAAGTTAGACATTCCTGTGACTTGATGCAGCCTCCAGGCTTTCAAACACCTGGGTTGTCCACTGCATTATCGCCTAGGACTCTAATTAGGATTGCTAACAACCTCAAACTCAGGCTTGCCTGTTTTTCAAAAGGAAATCCACTTTAGGGAAGTTTGATCTCAGGGTCCTTTAGAGTTTAAGTAGCTTCAGGAAGCTGGCAAGAAACCAGAATTTTCCACAGGTCACATCTCCTTAATTAATGTGTCAGCGTTCTTAAAGTCTTGGCCCTTTGGTTCTGGTATCTTTTCAGCCCATCCTATCTCTGCTCCCAGTGTCTTAGAATGGACTCTCTTTTGGTGTCTTCCTTGGGTATCAATGTATGCTTCCTCCCATGAACAGTCCTTAAGCTCTGAGAGTGGGTCATATCCAGTTAGGTCAGTGGTTCTCAACCTTCCTAGTGTTGCAGCCTTTAATACAATTCCTCATGTTGTGTTGACCCCAACCATAAAATTATTTTCATTGTTATATCATAACTGTAATTTTGCTACTGTTATGAATTGTAATGTAAATATCTGATATGAAGAATATCTGGAATGCAACCCCCATGAAAGGGCCTTTCCACCCCCCCAAAGGGGTTGCCTCACACATGTTGAGAACTGCTGATTTAGGTATTCTCTTTAAGGCATATTCTCTGAAGCCATAGAATATGGATCCACACCCAACTGAATTACATACCTGAGGATATTTAGAATTTTCTTGTAGAGAATTTGAGTCACACAGACTAACAATGTGTACTTAAAATACTAAATGTGGGTGTATTTCTTGGAATTGATTATTCCTATCATACTTCTAATCTGCTTTTCCTTAAAGGAGTACACCCTGATTAATACCATTTTTATGAAGCCAGCCAGGGCTTTAGTTACTCTTGCCAACCCTCCCTTGAGTATATTTCCCAAACCCAAGCACCTTGTCATTATGCCAAATCTCAATTGTGTAACTGTAATAAAAATTCCAGAAGAGACCTTGTGAGTCATACTTTGTGTCCGAACGGGCTGGCACCAAGCAGCCATTCAAATATTTGCGAACAGATGAATGGACTGAATTACGGAGGATACGGTGGCCGTGGTATCTTATGCAGGAAGCAGGTCGTGGGTAGGGGCATTTAAACAGTGACCACACCTTACCAAAGGTCTTGCAGTAGTTTTACATTGGATTGTGTGTGAGTTCTTGGCACTCAGGTTTCCTTCCCTTTCTTACACTTCTATTTCCACGCCTCGCCTCACAGGTCTTTTTCGTTCTGCTTCTTATGCTTCTGCTTAAGCTCTGTCATGTGATTGCCGTAGAATGTGGTCATTTCCATCTCTTAGCCAGTATGGGCTCGTTTTATTAATGACATTTTGTTCTCATTAGCACTACTCTCTAACCAGCTGAGCTAGCCAGCCAGTTGACATCAATGGCGTCTGTGAGTTGCTAAGACTTAAGGAAACACTCCTCCCCAAAGACATGTTTCTAACAGAGTTTGGGGCTGCGAATGAAGATGGTCTCAGAGGAGATCATGGATAATCAAATTGGTTTCAAGCGAAAGGAACCCCAGAGCTTCTAGAATGACTGATTCCTTGGGTTTGGTGGTAACTCTGTCCATTTGGTGATGATGTGGTCCCGAAAGATGTCATTTCCAGCCCTAGGTGTGTCACTGGCCCAGAGAATAGTCATGGGCAGTCCTTTCCGCTCACTGACCTTGGCTTCCTGATTTATAAGAGGTAGGGCCTATCTCTTGGCTGATTGTGAGAACCACATAGTAACATGAGGGAAAGTGCATTGTAGTCAGTAAAGTCTTGTCCACCATGAATTATTAGCTTGGTGATGGCCCTTTAAATGGCAGGGCTGTTATTCATGCCAACAGCTCTTATCAGAAGTCACTAAGTGAATAGTGAGTAGAGCAAAGGTCTTGTGGCACCCTCTGGGGTCCAGAAGCATCTGCTTCGGCTGCGAAGACTTTCAGTCTGTAAAGTTGGCTTGCCCTTGGGAGGTAGGTCATCGCAGGCCTTCTCCACCCTGGAGGGAGGCAGGTGAGGCTGAAGTATGTGGTGTGGAGGGCAGTGGGCCAGGTATGGGAAGGTTGGAAGGAAGAGACCTGCATATAGGGGTGCCCTGGTTCACAGGCTGCCCTGAGGGAAATGGCTGGTTCACAACCTGGTGTTTTGACTTAAGCATCCTAATTAACCATCAATAGAGAGAAATCTGTAGGCTGGCCCAGAGTTTCCACCTCTTGTTTTCTTTTCCTCACTGCAAACAGGCAAAAGTCAAATGATTTTATACAGATATTTGGATCCCTTTTATTAACCTTCCTGATAAGAGATTGCGTACCAAATATTTTCAGAGAACACATAACCCTATTTCCTTTTTTATAATGTATTTTGATTTCAGTATGTGTCCATTGGTGTTTTGCCTGCATGTATGTTTGTGTGAAGGCGTCAGAAGACCTGGAACTGGAGTTCCAAACAGGTGTGAGCTGCCATGTGGGTGCTGGGAATTGAACTTGGATCCTCTGGAAGAGCAGTCAGTGCTCTTAACCACTGAGTCATCTCTCCAGCCCCTTTTCTGGTCTTAGATGCTAAGCAGGGTCAGGTCTGGTTAGTATTTGGATGGGAGAACATAAGAGAATTATGGTGGATACCATGACATAAAATGTGTCTTCTGTGAGTTTATTGTTAAAATATAGCTGTCTGGGGCTGCAGTGACAGCTCAATAGTTAAGAGCACTGGCCGCTCTTCCAGAGGACTGGGATTTAGTTCACAATACTTACATGGTAGCTTATAACCATCTATGACTCCAGTTCCTTCTTATGGCCTCAGGCACTGCATGAATGTGGTGAATATACATACATGAAGACACACATTCATACGTATTAAAACAATTAATCAATTTTAAAAGCTAAACTAAAATACAGGAAATGTTGGGAGAGAGGCCAACTTGAGCTAAGATAGTTAGGAAGTGGCCCTGTATTCAGACTTGAAGATGTGATGACATCAACAATATTCAGCATGTTGCAATTTTACTTTAAAACAGTGTGTGTGTGTGTGTGTGTGTGTGTGTGTGTGTGTGTGTGTGTGTGTTTAGAGCAGTGGGGCTGAGTGGGGGCACCTGCTATGAGGGCAGGCAAGACAAGGAAACCCTGGGCACACGCAGAAGCAGTACAGAATTCAGAAGGCTGCTGGGAAGCATTAGCATGTCTCCGGAATGAGATAACTCTTCTAAAGTTCAGATCAGGAACTGGGGATGTAGATCAGTGGTGGACCTCTGACCCAGAGCCTTGCTTTTGACCTCCAGCCCTATATTAAACAACCATCAAACAGACCATAACATGTAGATGAGATTGAGTGTATTAAGAAAAAAGCTACTTTGATCGTTGACATAGGGTAAGGTCTGTGTGGAAGGGATGGAGCCGCAGTGGAAAACAGATGGGCAGAGTGTGCGGAGTCCTGCTCCTCTGCTTACGACGTCTGTGTTAGTCCAGCCTCAGCTGTCCGTTTCCTCCCACCCCTCTCTCCTCTTCTCTTGCATCCCTTTGTTTCTCCTCTACACACATATTTCCCAAGTCCCTGCTCAATTTATTCCTTCTGTCCTACTGTGTACGGTCTGCTCTTTGCTTGTCCAAAAGACATTTCAGCTTGTGTGTCTAACTGTTAAATGAGCAATTACTTGACTCCCAGAATCACAGAGTATAAATGAAGCAAAACACAGACCACACATTCCCTAAGACTTTGAGGCAAATGTAAATAAGTGTCTACTACATATTTCTGTGCTTATGGCATACACTGTCGGATTTTATACTATTTCAAATTTAATCTCCCTTCTTTTGAGTTCCCCGAGGGCTCAGTATTAATTTTAGATCTTAAGTACTTAACATTGTACATGCTGTAGTAAAATTCAAATGTTAGAGGGGTGTGGTCGGTATACACCTATAACCATAATTCAAGAGCAAGACAGATGGAGGAGAATCAAGAGTTGAATGACAGCCTGAGCTACAGTGTGAGACCTTGTCTCTGCGGGAAAAAGAATTCATATTTTGACTTTAATTCTACTTCCTGAATGTTCTGTGATTGCCTCCTCATTGGTCAGGTCTGGAATTAGCCTGGTCATCTTAGAGTCCGCAGACACTCTTCAATCCCTCTCATTTCGGTGACTAGCAACCCTGTCCCAGCCCGCACAGCTGTGGGATTGACCTAGCCAGAGCTGAGGTGATAAGAATGAGGAACTCTGGATGGATGGAAAAACGAGTCGGGTGGGGCATTCGCACTGATGGAGATGCACCAGTAGCCCAGAAACATAGCTCCATTTACTATACATAGCTGAACAAGGAGCTGGGTTAGTTAATCGTGTGTGTGTGTGTGTGTGTGTGTGTGTGTGTGTGTGTGTGTGTGTGTGTGTGTGTGTAAGTCTTTGTAGGGAAGCAGTCTCAAGACACAGTCATCCCAGAGAAGAAAGCTGTGGTTGATGTTTTCTGTACACATGAACATCCATACACCAGGGGAAGGCCTTGCCATTCCCATGAATCTGAGTATTGGTGTCCTTGACATGGCCATGCTCATGTCATGAATGCTCATTCATACAGGCCTACATTTGCTCCCCACATGATCCCACGTGTAAAAATGACCAACTATAGTTGCCAGCCTGGAAACACAAAAAGATGGGTCCTTTTCTTGAGAAAGCAACATTGCCATGCAAATCAACAGTAAATGCTTTGGTGAGGTGATAGCTGAATGCTGTGGGCTGAAGTGTGGTCAGGAAATTGTAAGGCTGTGTTCACCACAGGAATCCTAGAACAAGGTGTTCGAGTTAATAAACTAAGCCTGTATTAGAATGAACTATGTGGGCTTATAAACTTGACTTCCTTCCTGTCTCCTTTAGTTTTGCCTTTTAGATAACTATTAACCAGAAAGGTTATAAATAGCAAGGGGGATGTTTTAGAGACTCTGATCTTTCTACAGTGGGACTCATTGGTATTTGGGGTTGGATGAGAAATAGCAATTCCCTAGGGATTAAGAAGAGACAAACACTTGTGGGTTCACTGTTCAACTCCAGAATTTTTGGGATGCATCATCAGGTCACTGATGCCAAGCTTAGCCACTTAGACATATTCTAGAGTATTGCAATGGATAGAAATCATTTCTGGTCACTGATAAGTAGTTGTCTATAGAGCAAGAAAGGAACAGGATTTCACTTGGTATTTTATAAAATACTAATCCATGGTTGAATTTGGCATTAACATTGCTTTGTTGGGGGCTCTCAGTATTGTTTCATCTTTTAACAGTGCCATGCAACTTCGTGCTCTAATAGTCAACTTTTAAGAATTACTTAACAGGCTTGTAAAGTCTACATTTAGGTCAGAAGACACCAAGAGACTTTGCTACAGTAAGATTATTGAGCACTCACTCTCAGTCTAATTCTTGCTTAAAAAACAAGATAAAGGAAGAGATTCCTGGCACCCAAACCCAACAAAGTCTTGGCCACTTAGACATATTCTAGAGCTTTGTGATGGATGGTGTTGCTTGCAGGCCAGCTTCTAATTGATTTGAAGCTGTCTGAATTCCATTGAATTCCCCCACTGAAACCTAGTCTAAGTTAGCTAGTCTCAGTCTAATAATGTTAACCCGTAACTTCAGATGTGCTTTCATTCTTTTAAAAAATAATACTATGCAGCTAAAGAGATCGCTAAGCAGTTAAGGGCACTGAAATCTCTTCTAGAGGACCTAGGTTCAATTCCCAGCACCCACATGGCAGCTCACAAACACCTGTAACTTCGGTTCTAAGAGATTAGATTCATTCTTCTGGACTCTATGGGCACCAGGCACTCACGTCATATACAGACAGAGAAGTGGAATTATAGGAATATCCAAGCACCTGCAGGCTCTGGGTACCAAACAGTCCCTGCAAGAGCAGCGAGTGCTGTTAACCACTGAGCCATCGCTCTAGGCCCTTGGTGGGTTTGCTTAAAAAACAATCAAACAAACAAAATTAAAATTTTTATTTAGTATTTGTATGTGTGTGTGTGTGTGTGTGTGTGTGTGTGTGTGTGTAAGATGAAAACAGAAGTTGGAGGAGGTCGATAAGCTGGAGAAAGGAAGTATGAAGACGGGATAGATATTTGTAACATGCAATAACACGTGTATCATAATGAAACACAGTTTTGGTATGCTCTCTACAGGATTAAATCTATCTCAACTCTTGGACAAGACATGAAACATGACTTAAGGTAGAATTTGTCCCTTGCAAATGAAATGGAGCAAACTTATGCATTCCTTAGTAAGGAATATTTATTGACAAGACCACCAAGTAGATATCTGATTTACTGTGCTGTTAACACGACTAAAACATTTTAAGTGACACATTATTCTCCTGTATTTCTAGCGATTGTTGATGATGAAAGGCTATCTGCAGAGGAGATGGATGAGAGGCGGCGGCAGAACATCGCCTATGAGTACCTGTGCCACCTGGAGGAAGCCAAGAGGTAAGATCCAGGTTTAGACCGTCTCCGTCCCTGTTCTTGGAACTTAGCCTTGGGGTTTCCTGAATGGGTCAACAATTCCAAAGAATTGTCAGGATTGTGGGTGGCCAGGGAGACACTCTTACTTACCTGTCACCTGCCATGCTAGGTCATCATGGCAGGGCTCACCCAGATCATTCAGTCAGCCTTGACCCCATCTGGATGGGTACCACACTCATCTGTGCATAAGCAGATAATAGTTCAGCTGTGGTCATGTTGGCAGCAGGCTGTGAGATACCGTTTTGGTCACGGAGATTTGAAAGAGGTCAATGTCAAGGGACCAGGGGAGGCAAATCTTCGTTTGCCCTTCCTCGGAGCCTCCCAGGAAACTACAGGACAAATTAGATTATTTCAGATTCTGCATCTCACTGGCTTGGATACAGGGCAGCAACAGTAACTTAAACCCTTCTTTTCCCCAAGAGTGTCCTCAGGAGGTCTTTTGGTGACCTCCTGCCCACGATGACAAATGCTCAGTAAAACAGTGGCCTATGTGACAGAAGTCCATGGGTCACTAAACTATGAGGCAGGTTTATGACTGCAATCTTCTTAACTTGTGGGTGTGTGGCTACTTGGGCATGTTGTCTATAAAACCACATTGATTCTTTTAGACTCTTTGGAGTAAGTAAATGCTGTCTGGGTTCTCCTTGGAGAAAGTGAGGATAAAGAGTCCAAAGGGCAGATGCCTTCTTAGGACTCTGTCCTTTGCTGAGCCAGTGCTACTAGTCAGCGTCTGATACGCTGCTTTGTGAGACAGGTGAGCTAGGTGTCCTCTTATCTGCACAGCCAATAAACATGTGCCTGTTGAATGCCCACATTCACAAGAAAGCACGTACACACAGCTTTCTAAATTGGTCTATAGACTTAATGAATGCCTAGCTAAGTTCAAGCTGCTGTTCTGGTTTTTTGTTTGTTTTATTTTTCTTTATTTTAAAGAAAGCACAGGGACTGGAGAGATGCTCAGTGGTTAAGAGCAGATGCTGCTCTTGCAGAGGACCTGGGTTCTGTTTGCAGCATCCACGTAGTGGATAACAACCATCTGTAACTCCAGTTCCAGGAGCATCCAGTTCCTTCTTTCTTCTGGTCTTGATGGGCACCCAGCATGTACATACTACACAGGCGTACATGCAACCAAAGCATACATGTAAAATCAAATGAAAAAGAAAGTACAAAGACAATATATCTGATTAAAGGCTTTTAGTTTAAAAGGTTAAGAGCCTAATTTTAAAATGGACAGGCTGGGCATGGTAGCACACATCTTTAATCCTTTCTCTTGGGAGTCAGAGGCAAGCTTATCTCTATGAGTTTGAGGCTAGCCTGCTCTTTGTAGAGCTGTCCAGGCTAGTTATGATTACACAGTAAGACCCTGGCTCATGCATGCCTTCAATCCCAGGACTTGGGAGGCAGAGGCAAGTGGATTTTTATGAGTTCTAGGCCAGCCTGATCTACAGAGTGAGTTCCAGGACAGGCTCCAAAGCCATACAGAGAAATCCTGTCTTGGAAACAAACAAACAAATTGGACAAAAGTTGGGAATAGACTTCTCTACAGCAGATAAACAAATGACCAATGGGAACGTGATAAAATATTCCTCATTGGTTACTAGGGAGCTACAAACTGAAACAATGAGTTACCACTTCTTATTACTAGCCGTGACACAAATGACAAGTTGTAACAAATGTTACCAAAGATATGGGTTGTTGGCTGCATTGTAAAATGGTGCTGCTGCTTCAGAGGTATCTGGCAATCTTTAAATTATTAAGCATAGAGTTGCCATGTGATTTAACAATCCCAATCCCAGGTGTGTACTCTTGAGCACTGAAAACCTATGTCCACTCAAAAATGCATATCCAAACCATTATCTATATTAGTAAAAAGTAAAAATCAACCCAAATCCATCCACGGTGAATTAATGAATAAACAAATATAGCATGTCTGTAAAATGAAGTGGAGTGCAGCTATAAAATAATATGCACAGTTTATGTTATAATATTATGGACATTGAAAATATTAGACGAGACAAATCTGAAGAGGTGAAGGCTGTTGGTAAGGCCTTGGGTGGGGAGGGGTGTCATGGATAACTGATGATAGACCTGGGATTTCTTCTGTTGAGGATGATAAAAGATGTTCTAAAATTGGCTGTGGTGATGGTGGCATAACTTTTAAAAGTCATTGGGTTACAGACTTTGGAAGGATGAGTTATCTGGTATGACAGTTATCTTAATGAAGTGATTGAAGCTCTTTTAGGCAGTCTGGTTTGGAGAGGGCCCTCAGGGCAGCTCCTAAAGCAGATGAGCTGGTTCTTAGTGGATGCATTACCTCCAGGCGGAGCCTGAGTGGGTGCTTGGGTTTCTCACAAGGCTGCCGTCATCTCAGGGTTCCCAATGGGGCACATCTATTCAAGCTCGTTTAGTGCTGTTGACAGGACTGAGTTCCTCACATTGGTCCAAGGACCCCTGTTCTATCTGCTGATGGGTAGGGCCTTTTACTTCCCTCAGTTGCTAGCAATTGGGGCACAGCTAGCAAGCATCTCCTACCAGAGTGAGTGTGTAAAAGGCAATATGGAAATAGGGTGGTCTAAACCCATTTTCAGATCCTTTCTGGTGTGGATACTGATTAGAATCAAGGCCATGTTCAGAGTGAGGGGAATGCACAGGGCTGAGAAGTCAAGGTGCCCAGGGGTGGGGGCACCTTAGAAGCTACATTCCACGCCATGTGTCCATCTTGTTTGCTGGTGACTGCAGAACCAACACATTTAGCTGGGGACAGAAGGTGCATATCGTTTTGTTACTGACAATGAGCCAGGAATTGGCTGTTTTGGTCTTGTAGTTATGGTACTAAGATCATCACTCCCCACCTCTTTTGTCTTACAACTTAAGACTAGATAGACTTTTAAGTTTTCTTTTCAGATATCCTACAAGCTGGCTGTATAGTTGCTTTGTGGTGTGAATTTTGCTGACACAGGACTGGGCAGCTGTGTGCTGCTCCTTTGGGTTTTGAGTGGTTCTTGCCGATGCCAGAAATCCCACTGCTCGGAGAAGTTACTCCTTTTATTTAAAGAGTTAGTACTCCTTACTAATTTATGTAAAATATATTTTGCATAAAATAAAATGAGTACATTTTAAGAAAGTCAGTCCTTTGTTGGGACAACTATAAAAAGTTGAGACTGAGGGTTCAGTTTGGGAGAACTGTAGGTTGAAGAAGGAAACCCAACTGGGGCCATTATGAAGGTCAGAGAACAGGAGAAAAAATCTTGGCAAGAAACGGACAGGGAATTTGGACATTACAGTTGAACACGGTGTTATGAATGGAGCCACTATTGTGTCTAAGGTCTCTGTGGTATCTTATTTCTTTTTTTAAGGAAGGAGAAAGTGCATACACAAATTTTCGCTCTGCTTACTCTTTTCTGCCCCAAGTTTAAAAATGTGTGTGATGGGGGGGGGGGTCTTCCCTTTCTGAAGGGCTTGTTTAGACATATTGTCCTGATAGAGCTAGGTGTGGCCAAGCTGTTCCCTGTATGTCTAAGCCTGGGGTGGGCTTTTGTTCTATCTGTGCCCTGGAAACAAAACAAAACTTGGGTGTGAGTGCTTCTGTGTCCTGTTTACAACTCAGAAACCAAAAGGAGACTTTGTTGGTTAAGTCAAGTCTCAAGTGCTAACCTGCGCTAGCAGTGGGTTAGAGAACAGAGAATCAGGCATGAAAAGAGACGTGCTTCAAATGTCTAAGCAAGTGGAAGCCACAAGTGCGGTTTCGGTGCACAATGAATAATTGTGCTTACTTATAAAGCAAATGGCCATGCCTGGGAAATACTCCACAGAATCGACTGAACTCCCCCTTCGTGCTTGGGCCTCTTTGTCCTTATTCTTAAGGACACCCTAACCTTGGATGCGCTTGCAAGCACAGCTAATAACAATTTGGAATTTGGAGGGTGATATCTTGGCATGCAGTTTATTGAGAGACTTGTTGCTCTATACCTTATTTAAAGGAATTTCTTAACTGTATTTGCAGCCCCTAAACAGCTTTCTTGTTTCAATGGCAACTGCATCTCTCCCCCTTCTTTGTCCCTTGTTCCCCCCCTACTCCCCACCCCCAGCCTCAGAAGTGTTGAGGGAAAGAGAAAGAACACAGGGTTACTCTGTGTAGCAGCTGGTGGAATAGGAAGGGTGGCCAGTCCACAACAGTGATCCCTCTGGGTCTGGCTTTCAGGTGAGAGGGGCGCCTGCTGTGAGCATCACTGGCCTGTTTGGGGGCTGTTTTCCGACCAGTTTGTGTTGGCAAGCACGTGAAGCAGGATTTTACCCCTTTCAGCATGCCAGCAGTGTACCTAGCAGTGGGACTTCTAGGAGAAAGACTCAGCTGGAGTAACTTGGAAAAGAATGAATGAGGCATGGTCTTAGTGGGCATCTTCACAGGACATAAAAAAAAGGCAGGGTGCTGGCCAGCCCTGCTGCCAGTTTGCAGTACTTAGGGCAGAAGTAGAGATGTTGATGCTGAGGTCCAGCTGGGCAGTGACTATGGGGGATGTAGTGTGGAGCTGCAGTTGAAGGAGCAGCAATTAAGGATGTAACAGAAGAAAACATGGGATTTGGCAGAAGGCCAAGTGTGGGCAGTACAGGACACTGGGAAATTGCATGCTTGACGGATCGGTGACTTGGAGGAGCTCACTTTGTGGTCTCTATCAGCTAAACCTGGCCATGGGACACTTCTTTGGAAAGTGTTTTTTGTTTGTTTGTTTTTTGGTCTTAGACGCCATATTATATGTTCTAGCTATGGCCGTTTGTTGGATAGGTACCCGACAGGTCTGTTCATGTTAATCATTTCAAGGCATGGACAAGTTCAGCAACTGATATTTGACTCGAATATTTGCATTTGTTTCTCAGGCTCTTCAAAGTTGGAGGCCTGGGAGGTGCTTGAAACTTTCCATGGTCTCAAATGTTCTTTACAAACAAGTTGTCACATGAGTGACTGTTCACAAGACTCCACTGAGCTCTTACCACACATGGCCTCAAGTCTCCCTGCCATCCAGCAGAGCTCGGAAATCCTTACTTTATAGATGAAGAAGCTAAGTCCTGGAAAGATGTTAATGTTTGTTCAATGCCACAGCCAACAAGGCACAAAAGTATTATAACCAGGTCTATCTGATGTCAACTGTGTGCATTAAAATATTACCCCACTTTTTCCTCCCTCCCTCCCACCCACCCTCCCTGTCTCCCTTCCTTACTTCCTCCCCTTTTTCTGTTAGAGAACATCGTATTGCTATATTACCAAGGCTGGCCTTAAGTTTGCTGTATAGCCAGACGTAGTTGGCTTCCTAACTTGGTATCCTCCTGCCTTAGTCTCTAAAGTACTGGGATCCCAGACATTCATGAGCATACCTGGCTCCTACTACCTGGTGATGTCTTTATTGTTGTTTAAGTTCATGCTTTTATTCTTTATGGGCCAGCTCTTTCCAGCTCTTGATTGAAGCGTTTATCTATTTTTTTTTTAATCAATAACAACTCAGAAGTCAGATATTGGTGTAAGAACATGATCAGAGAAGCAGCAGTGAAGTGACCAGTGACCTCCTCTCTCTCTCCTTCCTGGATCCAAAAGGGCCTTGAATCTTTCTAAGTCCCACCCTACTACTTCCCAAGTCTTTCTATATGTCCTCAGTCCTCCAAAACCTCTATGGCTAATTTCGGCCAGCTAGTAGCTAGCTCTACCCTCTGATTCAAAGCAAACTTTATTGGCAGTCTCAGGAGTGTCAAAGTGCGATCAAAATATCCCACAACACTTGATGGTTTCTTAAGTTTAGAGGGTTTAGTATCATTGCCCATTTAGAACTCTCCCTCTCTCCCTCTATACCTCCCTTTTTCTGTTGTTTCTATTATTTGTTTCTCTCTCTATCAGAGTCCATGCTGGCCTTGACTTGATGATCTTCATGCCTCAACATCTTGAGTGTTGGGATTACAAGCACAGTCCACTGCTGTACCTGGCTCAGTTTTGCTGAATGCTACTGTTGGGATTCATTCATTATGGAAGGCTTTGCCTTGTCTGTAACTTCTTTCTTCTCCTCTCCCCTCTCTTAATTTCTTTAAATATTTATAGGAATTTTCAGTTTTCTGTACTACAGACTTCCTGTTCATTCAGGAGAGTCTTCATTCATCACTATTCTTGGTTAGGTCTGGATTTCTTGCTCAGTCCATCAGTTATCTTCTTGCTTCTGCCACTATTGTGATGGGTTTCACACTGTGTGCTTGGCTTTTTGTTGAGACATCAAAAGGTATGAATAGCAAACACCACGGCAGTCTCTTCCTTCCTGTATGAACCAGATGCTGCCTCATGCTGTGATGTTTAAAACTCAGAAAACAATATCTTTATTCATAGCACGGGCTCCAAGGGAAGCCACTGGGGTAGAGCCTCTGTAGGAGCCTGACTATTATGGCCAGACTCCTTAAGTCTTCTATCTTAGAGTGGCTGCAGAGGTCAAATGATCTTTATTTGCTTTCTGGATGTGAGTATCCTGTTCCTCAAATAGGGACAGGTCCCCATTCCACATGCAGAACACCTAGACTCAGAGAAGTACATGAGATCCCTTATCCATGGTTGCTTTAATGGGAGGTTTGGGATGAGGAAAAATGTCTTCTGATTGGTTGGCAATGCTCTTTCACTCTATGAGTCTCTCCAAATTATATTTATTAGGAAAGTATTAGTTAGAAAGCTCAACAATGGACATGGTTATTGCATTTATTTGATTAATCTGACTTAAGCTCTTAGTTTGATGCTGAATTCCTAGTGTTGAGTTAGCTATATATATGTCTTTGTTATTTGTCTTTCCTTTTATGCTGACAAATTTAAATCTATTTAGGTGTTAGAATAGGAATCTAGAAATTAATATCTCTAGTTATTTCAAATTCTGCCCACTGAGTCTTGCCTAGATTGGTTTAAATGCCCCTTGACTTTTTTTTTCTGTCATATAATTTGTAATTTATTCTTTTGGTGCCTTTGGTATTTTGCATGGCATATGGTAAGGCAGCTACATCACTTGTGAGAAAAAAGTTTGGAGAGATCCTATGGTTTGTTCCTATTACAGTGACCACTGTAACTCTTATGAAGGAAACATTTAATTAGGTAGCTTACAGTGCAGAGGTTCACTCTGTTATCATCATGGTGGGACATGGTGACATGCAGGCAGACAAGGTGCTGGAGAGGTAACTAAGAATCCTATATCTTGCACGGGCAACAGGAAGTGGTCTAAGATACTAGATGGCATCTTGAGCATAGGAGATCTCAAAGCCCATCCTCACAGTGACACATTACCTCCAAGGCCACACCTACTTCAACAAGACCACACCTCCCATTAATGCCACTCCCTTTTGGGGCCATTTCCTTCCAAACTACATAGGTTATCCCCAAATTCAGTACACCCTGCATTACACATGGGTGCTGAGAAGACTGACCCTGACAGTGCAAATGCAGTTCTTAGAAGTAGGTCCCTGGAATCTGTCTACCTACCCCCCTTTGTTTGGTTTTGGTTTCTTGGTTTTTTGAGACAAGGTTTATCTGTGTAGCCCTGGCTGTCCTGGAACTTGCTCTGTAGACCAGGCTGGCCTGGAACTCTATAGACCAGGCTGGCCTTGAACTCACAGAGGTCCACCTGCCTCTGCCTCCCAAGTGCTGGAATTAAAGGTGTGAGCCACAACTGCCCAGTGAAATCTTATTTTAATATGTTGCTTGGTGAATTTTGATGCCACCTGAAGTTTGGGAATTGTGTTTTTGGAGTGAAGACAGAAGCACCTTTGGATGATAATGTCTGTGCTTCTAGCTTTTCCAGCTGGCTTTGATGGAAAGAACAGAGAATTCTGTGGGATGGGAGGATGATGTAATAGGAACCAAAAAAGGGGGGGGAGGAGGAGGAGAAGGAGAGGAGGAGGAGGAGGAGGAGGAGGAGGAGGAGGAGGAGGAGAGCCTCAGTCAGGGTGGACACAGAGTCAGAGCAGTTGTGAAGAAACAAGTAGAGTTTGAAGTTTTCTTTGCAAAGCCAATCACTTTTTCCCAACAACCTAAGGGGAAATGAATGAGTTAGGCAGGCCTCAGGGTGAATATGATGACTCTGACAAAGTCCTAGGACACCATGGTGTTAATGTAAACATCACTGGAATTAGGCAGCCTTAAGGGCCCATCTGGCTACTGAGGCTCCTCAAGCCAGAATGGATAAGAAGGGGATGGGGTGATGAGGATGAAGGGCAGGATCCCTAAGAACAAGGAAGTGGAGACCAGTGAACAGAGGCCGTAGCCAGAGATTTGGAAGCCTGCGATGCAAAGGTAGAGTATTTCCACATCTAAGCAGATGTGGACCTGTAATGCATTGGAGGTGAGGTGCAGAAGGAAGTCTCCCAGCTGGGCCTGAGTGCCTCCAAGGCCATCTACTCTCTTAAAGCCACCAGACACAAGTAGGCTTGGAAGGGACAGTCACCCTGGTGAGAAAGGAAAGTCCAGGAGTTCAGGCCTTGTATGACAAGATTAGGATTACTAGTTACTAATTACTAGTTACTGGTCAGTCAGTCCTGAATGGAGGCAGTGTGGTCTAGATGTTGGGGAAGACAGTGATGTGGGCACTTCAGTCCTGTGAGTCAAGTGATTTGGGAGACAATAGCCTCTGATGTGGTTGAGGTGGTATTATGAAGGTCAAGCTTACTCTTTTAAGTAGGCAGGGCAAGCTTAAACAATGGAAAACACAGGTGTATTCTGCACAGATGGGGGTTACAGAGGCCCTTGGATAGGAGTTGGTAGACATTGAGTGGGACTAATAAACTCCTTGTGAAAAGTCTGCTTTATCTTCAAAGAGAATTCTGAGCTCATACTTTCTCTGTAGCTTTTCTTGACTACTCAGCAGTAATGGTTTCTCATCCCAGTGCCCAGAGTCCATATAACTCTTGGGGCATTTGTTAATAAAACAGCAGGTGGAGGAACCTCAGATTTTCTATGTCTTGCGCACACAGGTAACTTCAGATATTATTATTTTTTCCCCATGACTTGTCTCATCTTCCCAAATGACCTTACCAGCTCCTCACCTTCTTTAGGGGGTACAGAGGTAAGTTACCATGTCAGTGAAACATGGTGTATCTTGACTGATACACTGAGAACGGATGAGAACTTATTGTAAATATACAGGGCATGACTGTCATACCCATTGTGCTGCCGGAACAAAATCCCTGAGGCTGGACAATGAGGTCCAAATCAAGGTACCAGCAGGTACCTGGCAAGGGCCCAGATCTGTTTTCAGTCTGATATTCATAAAGAAGTGGTCTAAAGTCACATCTAGATCAACACGTACCTCTCTTGGCAGCAGACCTACATCCATTTTGCCCTTTTCTTTTAATAAAGGACTTAATGATGCACTGTGACAAAATTTGGCATTTACGTTTAGACCTGCTGGAATTTGATAAGACATGTCCACACTACTTAACTTTATGAAGGCCGTCCTGGAGCAGGGAGGAGGGTAGTACCAACTTACAGACCATACTTGATTCTCAGGAAAGCAAGGCTCAGTTACTCACTCTGTACAGTTGCAGAAACAGTGGAAAATAGGGTTATCAGAGCAGTGTTAGGCAAATGACATGACCAGACACCATGTTCGTCTGGCCTTCATTACAAGGTGTGGCGTTCATAGGCTGACTTTGTTCTTCTCAAAGAGTGGATGAAGTCTGGAGGACTTCTTTCTTGGTTCTTTCAGTAGTTGTATGATCTTGAAGAAAGCACCAATGGCCACCTTTGTGAAGGGGACCCCAAGAGTACATACCTGCCCCATGTGTACATGTCACAGCATGATGATGTGAATACCAGGCCAAGAATCAAGTAGCATGTTGGTAGAATGTGGAAACAGAGAACAAAATGAGTCCTAAGCTCCATTGTTTATTATAAAAACATTTCCGGTAGTAGGAACAGCTGTGAATCAGGCATCCCAGCTTAATTAGAGTCCAAGAATGTGCACCTTCAGCTGCTTTTTGTTGGTGCTGTTTGCACATTTGCTCCAGGCTAGCACAAACATAGGTGGAGTGGGTTTATGAAGGGAAGGATGAGAATATTGGAACATCCTACAAGTACAATCTTCCTTCTGTAAACAGTGCTTTTCTACACTAGGCACAGGACTCTCATAGCACCAAGAGGGAAGGGAATAATTGTTTCCACATGGAGAGCCATGCATGTGGTTAACTACATCTTTTCATGGTAAAATATCCATCAAGGAAATTCTCAGACCAAAATAATAGCAAATTCAGCTCAAGATATAGTTCTCACTGCCAAGATTATCAACTCCTTCAGGGAGGAACATGAGGTGATTGAAAAGAGGTGACTCATTGGTGTCCCTTGGGCAGAGCTGGAAGTGAGTCACAGCTGTCACAGGTAACCCAGGCAGCAGGTAAAGTGGGCTTCTTGGAGTCAGGGGCATCAAGGTGTCAGGCTTCCCTACTGAACATCTGGAACACACAGAAGCCGCCTTATCTGAATTCTTAGGACAGTCATTCGAGTTTAGTTCCTCACACCTTCATGGTAGGTGCTGTGTGTGCCTGCTTTTGCCCAGCCTACTCCTAAGATTTTGTCCTGTTATTCTTGTCTCCATAACTCGGCTCTCCAACACTGTCCCATGCAGAGGATTTCAGTCAATAACTTCTTAGCTCCCAGAGCCTGCAGGAGGAAAGGAATAGATGGCTGAAGAGCTGGTGAATAGCTTTCTTCTCTTCCAGCTTCAGGTATTGTGAATGCTTTATCTGTTTCTCTTTTGCTTTTTTGCTGTATCTTTATTAGTTCTTTGAGAATTTCATACAATGCATTTTGATCATATTCAAATCTCCCCTAACTCTTTCCAGATCTACCCCCCTTTTTCTACTCACCTAACTATATTCTCTCTCTTTTTAAAAAATTATTAAGTTCAACTTGGGCTGCTCCTACAGTCTTGGGTATATGGTTTTCCACTAGAGCATAGCCCTATAACAGGCTACGCCCTTAAAGAGAACTGGCTTTCCCTCTCCTGCAAGCTATTGATTACCAATAGCTCCTCACCTAGGCACGGCCCCTACTGCTCCCCTTGCTGGGATCTGTCTGGCTTGAGCTTGTGCAGGTCTTGCACGTGTTGCCACAACTGCTGGGAGTTCATATGTACCACTGCCCTGTTGTGTCCAGAAAATAATGTTTCCCTGCAGTCATCCACCAGCTTTGGCCCTTATCGTCTTTCCCCCGTCTTCTGCAATAATCCCTAAGCCTTGGAAAGAGGGGGTGTGATATCGACATCCCATATGGTGGTGAGCATTTTTTCCAGTGTCGTCTTCTCCACATCCTGTCAAGTTGTGGCCTCTTGACAGGCAATAGCCTGTAATGTTTGAGGGTCTCTGGGACCTGATTGCCCAATAACTCCAAAAGAGAACCCATTCCTGCCACTGGGCTTTTTGATAGCCTGTGGAAAGCTCCACTCAAACTCTTTTTATATATGTATATAATTTAGGCAGCTTTCACAGTAGTAAGTTCCATTTGACTTTTTCAAAACATCTTTCATGTTAAGTGCCCCTCCATGTCTTCCTTTTCCCACCCCAATCTCACCTACCCTTCCCATTATTCCCCTGGACCCGTTTATCTATCTGCATCTATCTCCCTCCCTTGGGAGCGCCGCATGACCATTGCTAATGTCCTGACCTGTGTGTGTATTCTGAATCGCACATACGTATCTGAAGATCCAGTGACTGAGAGAAGAACATGGGTCTAGATTCCTTCGCTCAGAGTGATTATTTCCGTCCGCTTTTTCTCCATCTATGTATCTGTGAATCTCATGGGTAGGTTTTTCTTAACAGTTGAATAGTGCTGTTTCCTCTTCCGATCACATAAATCTTTTGCTTTTTAGCAGCTGAGTTATGTGAATGCTTTATTTAAAGTAACTACAGCTGTAGTTTGGGCAGGGAGTGAAGTCTGCTTGACTTTTCAGGTTAGGACTGTAGGTTGTTTGGGGTCTGAGACTACCTCATTGATCATAGTTTTTCCTTCCATCACTCATGGGATAGCTGAGTTCCAGCTCTCAGTAAATATGAATCTATCCTGGGTCCCAGGCATTTCAGTGTGTAGGTCCTTTTAATTTTTTTTCAAATGCATATCTGAGCCATGTCCCAAAGAAAAAGCAAAGAAAGATTTCAAAGGCCAAAGAGCAGCAGGGGCATGTGCTATAAAGGCTTGGGAGGGTGGTTTCACTCAGTCCCCGTCAGGTGAACAGGAATCCTCTAGTCCAGCTGCTGTACATGTGTGGGTGGGACTCCGGTTGCTAGAAGCTCTGGAAAGCCCCTCTCAAGAGGAGGGTAGTCTGGGTACCAACTGGTTTATGTTCATCAACTTGATGGGTTTTTTTCTGCAATTCCCAACATCCCGTGCTCATTCTTTCTTTATGGGCTGTTCTGTCGTTTTCTTTTTAATGGAAACCATTTTCTTTTTAATAGAAATTATTTCTCCATATAGCATAGTTTCTATAGGGGGTGGTGTGTGGGGGGGGGGTCTCATGTTCCCACGATCATAGAGAAGGAACCAAAGTTGGAGGAGGTCTAAGCTGCTGTTTAGATGCTGGGAAGGTCCCAACGTGCCCTCCTTGGCCACTGTTCATTCCACACAATTCCCTATTGTGAACTAAATGAGTTTACAGGTGTGTGTGCTGCCAGGAGATCCCATTGCCTAGAGCTTCAGGGTGGTGGGCAGGAGTGATCGTTTACATTGTATTGTGCTGTATTTTTAAGATACGGTCTCATGTAGCCCAGGATGTAGGCCTCAACCTCAACATCACTCTCACCTTAGCCTTCCGAGTACTTGGGCTTCTAGGGTTGAACCGCTCTCTCTAAACTTCCAATTAATTATATTTTAGATGTTTGAGATATTTAAAACACGTTTTTCCTTTGCGTCTTAATTGGGAGTTTCTCACATCCTATTATCATCAACTCCCCGACACATACACTCATTCCGGTTTCAATTTCTGTGCAAACTTAGTCCTTTCGTGTTTGGATTCACCTTTTTTTACCCTTAAAAATTAAGCCAAGGCCCAATTAGCAAGAGTTGCTATGGCAACTTTGGTGCGTTGAGCCTGTGTTCCAATGCAAATATGTTCAATAAGTTTGAGCAGTAGATTTCATTTAGAATGCAGAGGAAGAATTGACTTTGGCATAAAGATATCCACTGAACCCTCAAGAAAAAGAGTTGTCAGGGACTAAAAATATATATGGTTTGTAGCTTGTATAACTTACCATGGAAATTTTTAGCCATCTTTAAAATAAAATCAGCCTCATTTAGTTACATAAATATTATCATCTTAGATTTTGCTTGATCTGTACAGCATGGTTTTAACGTTCTGCCTGGTTCATTTTCCCTACTCCCCCATATGATTTTATCCATTGATTGGCTTGCAATATTAATTATAGTTCAGGCCTTTATTAAATTTCTCCTTGAGGTTAAAATAAATTAATTTTCTTTTTTGACACATAATTTTCAGACCCTGGGGCACATTAATTGGCAAAATATGACATTAAGTATTCCTAAAAGCCCACCAGCTGATTAGGTACACTTTTCCCAAACAGTTATGTATTACTTTGCCAATTCTATAGACTTTACCTCCTCAAAAGCGATTTTCCTTCTTCCTTGTTTCCCATGCTGAGAATGTTTCCTCACTAGCATTAACCTGAATGCAGCTGGGCTATAATAAGATATTTAAATGCTTGTTTAGTCACCGCCACTTATCACAACAGGGTGTTCCCTGTCAAACACTGTCACTCACTGATTGATGCCTGTGTGTGTTTATTGATATTTCATTTGTCAGTTTGAATAAGGTGTACAGTTAAGATTGCAACAAAGGTTGAGCTATTAGTATCAATAGTTCCTTCCTTTCCTTCCTCCCTTCTTACTCTCTTGTTTCGTCTTTCCTCCCTCCCTCTCTCCTTTCCTCCTCGCACTCAATAGAGTTGCAGACTAGAAACGGGATCTTTTCCTTCTCAAGTGCTAGACTTGGTCTTGGGGTAGCGGTCTCCAGCCAGACACCGCGCCATCTTTCCTCCATTCTATCCTAGTGATATTGCTGCAGGGTACCCACCCCGAGAACTGAAAGCCCCGAGCTGCACTGAAGAGGTTTAGAAAAGTGCTGAAATTGCAGATGTACACAACCATGTCCAATCTCACTAATTACATTTCTGTCACCGTCCTTCAGTTTTCTTGAGCTTGTATATATAGTTCCAAGGTTAGTCCTTTTTGTGTGTGCCCGGCTTCCTTTTCCAGTCAACATGCTGTGAGATTCGCCCATGTTGTCTCAGGTACCTAGTTTACTCTTTATTGTTACTCACTTTTTGAGCAGTACAGGAAATGGAACCCAGGGCCTTCTACAGGCCAAGCAAGTGCTGCACCATTGTGTGCAACGTTCCTAGCCCTTTTTTGGATCCTGGGTGGTGCTCAATTGCATGACTATGCCAACATTCCAAAATGATCTGGTCCACTAGGGTAGTTTCCAGTCATTGGGTGTTATTATTATAAGTAAAGTGTGTGTGTGTGTGTGTGTGTGTGTGTGTGTGTGTGTGTGTGTGTGTGAGCATGCACGTACACGCGCGCGTCCGCATGCACGTGTGTTGAGGATTGAACCCCGGCCTTCATCCCTGCTAAGCAGGCTCTTTCTCATTGAGCTGTAAGTCCTGTATCTAAAACTTTTATCAACAAAGAAACCTGCAAAGTCTTTTTTTCTGTACCTGACTCCTGTGTTTGCAGCTGCTTCTCAGACTGGAAGTATTTTTTGCTGGTTAAGATGACCTCTAACCTTTCGTCTTTCCCTCCTTTTTCTCAAGAATGTGTGTTTTGAAGGCGATAGCTTTTCTTGAGAAATGTTGAATTGATTAAGCTATGGTTTTCCGTTAGAATTATTCTGGCCCCCGTTTCTCATTTCCCTGTCGCCCCCACGGCCACAGGCACTCCGTGTACACACCACACACACTAGGCACTGCGCCACCCACCTTCCAGATGATTCACACTGAAGTGGGATTTGCTAATCCGGCAGCAGAGATGTTTCTATGCTCTTGACACACGGGCGAGGAGAGTATTGCAGGCAGCCCACTTGATGTTTTCAATGTGTGCCTCAGCCTGGAGGGCTGGGTGGAAGTCCCCAGTCAGTGCAGACAGTGCTCTTCATTGAAATGGAAATTACCTTGTGCAGCCTCCCCTTCTTGCTGATTTCCCTGGAAGAAGACACTGTTTCACTTGCCAGCATCGAAGGGAACTTTCTCCCCACCCCACCCCCACCCCCTTTCCTTTTTTTAGTGTGCAACAAGATTGAAGATGATTCACCAAGGCAAATCAGGCCTGCTGTTGAAGCACATAGCTCACATTATAAGCCAGTTTGGACATTTGAACAGGGGAGTGTTGTTGGTGGCTTGTGGGAGATGATTTTGTATTGTTAATTCCACCAGTCAAGAATAAGACCACAGCCACAGTTTAAAGCCAAATTGGAAGCAAGTTTTAATTAAATAGTAGCCAGGTGAATGGGCTCTGGCCAGGTCCACACCCAGGTTTCTGAGAAATGGCCCACTTCTAGCTACTTAAGAATAAAAAACCCATAATTCATTGCATTTCCTATCAGGTTCAGTCAGGGGCAAGCATACATACATCCTGATGTATCTCCAGCCTGTGACCCTTCCACACATGTGATCAAGCACATGAGTACAGACAGTCAAACAAACCTGTTTAGGGAATGGAAAATATGTGGCTTGTTATCTTCCATAAACAGCCTCCAGCATTCAGGAACTATCTGTCCTTGGGCAAGGGGCTTGCAGGTCAGAGGCATTTTTTGTTTCATGATCTCTTAGGCATAGTATTTAAGACTTAAAATGTAACTTTGGCTCTCACAGTATCTGAGTGTTGTACCCAAGTCCCTAAGCTACCATCACCATTTTTCAGTTTTCCCTCATCTATCAAACGACCTGAAGCCATCCATCAAGTAATGCCTTAAATCTAAAAATAACCGTGTTTGGAGTGCTTTTCAGAGAGTATTGGGACTTGTAAACCCTGAGGTAGACAGGGAGTAAGAGAGAGACTCGATATGAATTGTATAAAACCTCAAAGTTCAGAAATGGGGCAGCATGGAAAAGCTGGGGCCCCAGGCAGAATTGCGACTATAGGAAAAAGCCATTCTCTTGCCACCATTGTTAGGATTCAGGCATTGCACTGGCCTGCCCCCATTACCTGGCAGGATGCACTCAGGCAGTACCCTGGCCAGCCCAGGGTCCTATGGATGCTAGGTCACTACACAGCCTGCTTGCAGGTGCAAAGATCCCTTTAAGAGACAAATCCTCCCACTTCTGCTCTCCCTGCTATTCCTCTTAAGGGGCAGACAAGACTTTTCTGTCTCTCTCTCTCTCTCTCTCTCTCTCTCTCTCTCTCTCTCTCTCTCTCTCTCTCTCTCTCTCTCTCTCTCTCTCTCTCTCTATTTCCCACTTCCTTCACTTTTTTTACTCCCTTCCTTTTTCCCAATAAAACTTCCCACTTACGCTCTGTCTGCCTGGCTTGTTATTCCCTGGCCCACCATGGGATCCGCTGTGGTCCCACTTTGAGCCTTATTGTAACAGTGGTTCCAGCAGTGCCCTGTGTAGGACATGGCCTTACACAGATTTCCAACTGATGACTACTGGATCCTCATTCTGACTTTCAATCATAACTCTTCCATTGTAAAACTACCATGGCATCTGTGTGGTAGAGCATCTTTAAGGGAACCAGTTTGCATGATGGTATTAGTACCACAGGACTCAGCACTCTTGGATGTATTGCTTTCAAAATGCAGATTTGAAGGTGTATTTCTTAGCACTCCTATAAATTGCCGTTTAGAGTATGTAGCCTTAGAGATTCCAACAACCTCTTTGTCTAAGACCTTGAGCTTATCATTTGGAAACTCAGTGGATTGTTTGCATGTTTACACAGGAACAAATGTGATTTGTGTGTGCTTTCAAATGACCTCATCTTGTGTCCTTTATTCCTGGAAGGCAGGTTCCTCCCTGGGCCTTGTCCTTGCTGTGCTGTATGTCATGGTCATGTAGTCACAGGGAGCCAGTTGAGGTCATTGTGGCTGCTTCTGTTAATGTTCATCACTGGCTGCATGTGTGCATCCATTCTATACTAAATCTTAAGCAGGTTGTATTCATGTATTTAGGAATGTATGTATATACACATATGTGCATATGTGTAGCAGCTATTAAAGAAAAAGAGGCCATGAGTTTGAGAGAGCAAGAGTGTGTGAGAGGGGCTGGAAAGAGGAAAGGGAAAGAGGGAAGTGATGTAATTATAATTTCGAAAATTAAAAATTCTTATGAAAAGAAACAAAAATTTAACTTGAAATTTTAATAAAATAAAAAAGAGAGGGAGAAAAAGAGGCATCTCATTAGAACAAATATGAAAACTAAGAACCAATACAGTGGCATGGCCCTGTCTGTGATTTTTGGCCAACAGAACTGGTCAAACTGTTTGGTCTTCTGGGACTTTCCTTCTGTTTGAGAAGATACTCGGTGTCCCGTATAGCTTTCCGCCTTTCCCCTAACTATTCATCTGTGCTCCCTGACTTGTGCTTGAACCCTTGAAGAAGAGAGGCTATCTAGCCACCTGGTTGTTCCATCCCACTCTCCGCCTCACACACTTGCCTCCTGCTTGTAGCCAGTGTGCCTGGAGGTTCTCTGCATAATTTGTCATCTGCCTGCCCCCAAACATGCTGTGCCTTTCCCCCACTACCCCTCCTCTTCCTCCTGTGACTAATTCTGACATGTCCTAAGGACGTTTGAGCTGTCCTTAGTGGCCTCCAAAAGTTCTCCTCGATGCTCCCTGTTACTCATGTGCCCCTCCTCCTACTGTGGCTCTGCACACACAGGGCTCCTTCTGAGCCTGAGGGCTTGGTGCTCCCAGGTCACTGTTCTTGTCACTTGCTGCCCTGGACAGTTGCCACTGTACCACAAAGTGCACTGAGACAGTCTTGTTTTTGCCATAGCAAGAACTCCAAGGAAGCTGGTATGGATAAGTAGTGATGCCAGAGATTCTTGTGAGTTAGAGGGGGAGATGCAGGGAAGCTTGATGGTTTTCTCTTAAACTAGAGCAAGAGCGCTGGTGTGCTGGGACGCAGAGGGTCTGGACTGTGGGCCAGGGTTGCATGAGCTGCGCATCGTGCCTTTTCCCAAGTGTGAGGTATGGAAGTGGCTAATGGGCTCTATCCCCAGAGTGGGGCAAGAACAAATATACTGCAGGAATCAAAGACTGGGTAAAAGGAGGCTCCAGACACCGCCTTGGGATGAATAGGCTTTCTGTAAACCGTGAGGAAGGAAGGAAAGCTCACAAGGAAAAGATTAGTGTTGCACAGGCCAGGGTATTTGGGCAAAAGGTTGGAGTAGAGATTTCCTGTTCCAGACTTAGTGAAGGAGAGCAGAGAAGGGTTAGGGAAGTGGTCCTGGAGAGCTATGATTGCCAGGCCAGAATGTTTAGGTTTTCCCCAAGCATCTGCTTCATGGTCCAAGACATGGAAGTCAACAGAGACTGGAAGACTCTGCTGAGAGAGGTTCCTGCAGTGAGTGGTCTAGGCAGGAAGCCACCCAACCCAGCAAAACACTGGACCCACAATGCATGTTTGAAGACGCTGAGTACCAATTGCGGGACAATGGGGACTCATTGCACCTAGAACTTCCTTAAAAAGAAAAGGAGAAAGCAAAACCACTTTACCCAGTAGTGAGAAATAGCAACCTGGAGGGTACTCTGGAGACAGTGATGCTGTGTCTGCTCACTGATCTGAGCCACAGGAAGGTCAGGATCGTGGATGTGGCCTTTGTTTACACCGTGCCACGAAGTATAGTATGTGTGCTGCAGGTGTGGGTGTGGGCATGTCCTTGCAGCCCCTTAGAACTGTCTCCCGTCTCTTCCTTCACCCCACCATCCTCTCACACAGGCTATCCAGTAGGTGTTTTTAGATCCTAAGTCAGAGAACATTAGCTCTGTCGCCAACCCTGAAATGGCCCGCACTTGCCAATTTCCAACTAAAAGGAAAAATTGTAGTATCAAGGCATTGTCTACACCTCGTTATCACCTTTCTGGTTTTGTCTCCTCCCACTCTGTTCATCTGCTCCATGCAAAGGGCTTCCTCTAGACTCTTATATTAGGCAGCACTCTCCCTTAGGCCTTTCCATTCAGCTTGCCTGTCACCAGGTCAGATTGTCACACACGTGAAGATAGTCACATGTCACCCAACCATCCTGTTTAACACTGGAATCCCCTAATCTACAAGTAGATCTCCCTTATAGCACAGTTATTCCAGCCCTGGGTGTGTAACTGAAGGAATCCCTACCAACACACCACTGAGATGCTTGTCTATTGATACTTCTTGCAATAGCTAAGATATGAGCTCAACCTAGATGCACAGCAACTGATTTCCTGTATACAATGGGATTGTATACAGTCATAGAGAAGAATAATGTTGTTTGCAGGGAAGTGGATGCCTTTAGGGATGGTGGTGGGAAATGAATTAAGCCAGTCTCAGAAAGACAAATATTATGTTTTCTTTCATTTGTGGTTTACAGTTAGAAAAAAAAAAATCATGTGCACATGTATACTTATGAGAGTGAAGCAAAACCATCCAGAGGGACAAATGGGGGAGGGAAAAGCTCGAGAAAAGAGAGGATATGAGGGGCATATGTTCAATGTGAAATTTATACTGTATCAAAATTAGTTAATTAATTAATTGAATCAAGTCTTACTATGTAGCTTTGACTGGCCTAGAATTCACTCTGTAGACTGTGTAGACCAGGTTGGGCTCAAACTCACAGAGCTCTATCTGCCTCTGCCTCCTAAATGCTGAGAAGAAAAGCTATAGCACTCTGCTTGGCCATGTATGAAAATTTAAATTAAATAAATAAACAAAAGTTACCTTTTTAGGGCAAAAAAGAGGAGGTAGCACTAATAAGAATATTATGAAGATTTTAAGAGGAAAAACTGAAATCACTGGGACCTGTCCCTATGCCCTCCTGATCCAGCGTCTCAGCCCCTGTGTAACCCCATGTCTCCAGTGTCTAAAGCTGTGTCACTTACAGCTATTTCTTCTTGTCACACAAGGCCAGCTCAAAGCCAGCAATGCTGGCTGAGTCAATTGAGATTTATGTGCCATAATGAGTATGGTCTAGTTAACTTCCCCCTGCAGAGTAGATTCTTGTTGTAAGAAAGAACATTTGATAAACTTTATGATTGCCTGTATAAAAATACATTATATAATTCAATACCCCGATTTGTGTTTGTCTTCAAAGCCATTCTCTCTCAAATTTTTAGAGCAGTTTCATAAAATATGTACAATAACTAGAGAAAAATCCACTTGGCAGAGGGGAGAAATCCTATATTCTGAGGTAGCTGTACTCCACAAGGCTACAATAGAGTATTAGTGCGTTGTAAAGAGACAATAAAGCCATTTCAGTCTCGTGAGGCATTCTGATATTCCTAAAAACAGTGACAATTCCATTGTTTCCACCTGTGGGACTTTTCACTTAGCCCCTCAGCATTACAGCCCCGCCCCCAGACTCTTAACAAACATGCAATATGTCTTCACTCCTATGCCGAAAGGTTCCATGTAGAACATACAGGTGTTTCCTAAGAGCTGTGCAGTTACCTGTTACGGCAGGCTTTTCCCGCCCGCACCATCCCTCTTGCTTGCCACCAGTCTGGGCCCACAGCCCCAGCAGCCCCAAATAACATTCAAGAGACTCCATATTTGATACAATCCTGTTGGCCAATTACCATTATTGTTTATGCGCTAGCTCTGTCTTAATGATTAACCCATTTCTACTTATCTAAGTATTTCCACGTGGCTCATCTTATCCGGGAGCAGCGGCTGGCATCTTCTTTCTCTCAGGTCTCCATCTTGACTCCTCCTTCTACTTCCTCTTTCCTCCTCCTAGTCTCCTAGCCCTGCCTATCTAGTTTTCTATTGGCCACAGAGCTTTATTAACCAGTATGAGAAACATATATACAGAATAACATCTCCCATCAGTTACCTACTTAGGTGTGTGTAAACATTGGTCCTGGGAGGGAAAAGGAAAAACTTTTTAAGAAAAAGTTCAGCATCTTCTGGAGATGGGGAGATAATAGAGAGGGGGACAGTAGCTGAGACAAACTTGTGGTCTGGGCTATCCTCGGGGACCCAACATTTGGAGTCTGTTCTGCACTCCGGCTTTTGGAGTGTGGGAGTATGGGGTTTTAGTAGTCTAATTGGGGAGATTTGCACCCAGGGCATGAGCATTAGAACACTGGCTTATCAAAATGGAGACCCTTTGTGCCTTTAGGATTTCTCCTGCCAACTCAAGTCTTGAAAGACACTTGTGGGCTCTAGGGACTAGCTGTCAGCTGCAGAGCTTGGGACAGAGGAAGAATTTTGGAAATGTCTGGCATAAGTAAGTTGTCCACCAGAAGCAGGAAGTTGTACTCTTGACTCTAACTAAACCTCTGCCATCTGCTTAGATCCTTTGAAGTCTTTGTAGTTCTTTCTCCTTAGGTCTCCCATTCCTCCTCCTCCTCCTTTCTGTTTTTTTTTTTTTTTTTTTTTGTTTGTTTGTTTGTTTGTTTTGGTTTTTTTGTTTTTGTTTTTTTGAGACAGAGTTTATTTGTGTAGCTTTGGCTGTCCTGGTGGGTCCCCTCTTCTATGACCAAATTTCTCATTTCTTTTTCAAAGTTCTGGAAGAGAAGATGGGTAACCACACTCCGCTCCTGAACTTAACAGCCCTGCACGAGGCTGTTTGGTGGGGTAGATGCTCTGGCCCAAAGACAGGCAGCCTGGTTCTGCTGTGGTTCCCACTGGAGAAGGTTTTTCCCAGTTCCCATCTTCTTGGAGGAAGGAATCCAGCCTAGAAATACAGCTTAGGTAGAATGTTACTCATCAAAAGCAAAGCACAGTGCAATCTAGAGAGAGATCAGAGCAGAAAACGGAAGTAGCAATGGCAGATTTCGAAGAGGTTTCTCTTCTTTCTTGTGACTTAAGCTTGGGTTGCTCCTCTTGGGTACCATGCTGGTTCATCTAACTCAGCGTGCATACTCTGGTGCCGAAGTGTCTGTCCCTGCAGGTTTCCCTTGGCTGCTTACCAGGATGTTTCTTTGTGGCATATGTAGTTATCAGAAAAGTGCTTTGTCACCTTCATTTCTGATATGACTGAAAGAACCTAACCTTAGTTTCAACGACATCAAGCCACAATGAGGCATTTTAGCCACCAGGAGACAGAGCTACCAAAATACAGCCATGGTTTCCTTGGTTACTTCACATCTAGCTAAATATCTGTCTATCTGGTCAGGATGTACCTAGCCACACAAAGGGCGGATCTATGCGACATCGTCTTCCATCCTGCTCACATCTGTCTACTTTAGGAGATGTGCCACCCAAGAGGCACACACAGCTTCCTGGGCCTAAGGATGTCCTGAGGTGGTTCCCTGGGAAGCTGTGACTGGGTTCTCTGTGTAGAGCCTTTTCACCCTTTAAGGAGGCTGTAATCCCTTGCTTGAGTATTTGTGCTGGGTAATGATCCTCACTGAGGGTTTTGTTCATTTCTGTATCTACTTAGACAAAACACTGTTGAAGTTTGGCTGTTCATAGTTTTGTTACTTTGTTTTGTTTTTGTTTTATTTTGTTTGGTTGTTTATTTGATTTGGAGACAAGGGCTCATTATGCATGCCAGGCTGGCCTCAAACCCATAGAAACCTGTCTGCCTGTCTCTCAAGTGCTTGGATCAAAGGCTTGCACCATCATGTCTGGAAAACGGTTTTTAATGACTTAAGTCAATGTTTGTCTAATGCCTTAATACCAGCAAAGTAAAACTGGACCCAGACTTTTGGGATATGTCAGAGATGTCATTTGCAGCTCCTGGGGGTCTCCCTACTTTAAGATGACAAGAAGCTTGACACTGTTGTCTTCATCTGTTCCTTCAGCATCTTCAGTGGCCCAGCCATGGTTTCCAGGCTGTGAAATATATATATATCTCACAATTTTTGGTTAATATTTTCTGACCATCAATTATGAAGGAAGTAAGACAGGATAGAGGTGACTTTTCTGCATGTAAAAGGAACAGCAATCTCCTCAATGTGTAATCCTTCCAACATGGAAAGAATGTTCCACTGGAACACATATGCTTACTTTAATAATAGACTGAGTACACTAAAAATCACTACCTGTGAAAAAAGTACTAACTCACCAAATTGGAGTAATGCAGATTATATAATACTTCCCATTTCATCAATTAGATTGGCAAGGATGGAAACACGATGTTCCTGTTAGAGAAAGGGAACTAGGCATCCGTGCCCTTCAGGTGGGAGTGTAAGAAACAGATACTCCCCAGGGAGGGTCACTTGGCAGAAGGTGCTTCTCTGTGGTTCAGCAGATTCTTCTTCAAGCATTCTTATTGCACATTATTGACAGAAGTGAGGGATAAGCAACCTGTGTGTTTAGGAGGAAGTGACTGGTTCATGGAATTGTGTAAACATGAAGGTATGTTTTTATCATTGAAAATTAAGTTTGTGAAGGGCAATGATTTCGTATAACTGACAGAGTCATACAAAATAATATCTGAAGTATATTTTGCACAAATTAATGTAAATTTGCTTAATGCTGATTATATTTATTGCGGGGTAAAGCGACTGCGGTTCTTGATACTTTTCAGAATTCCTTGAGTCTTTAATAATAGACAAAAATTACTTGCAATTTCAGGAAAAATTTTAAATATTTCATAGCATGGTGTATGGAAATAGAATTCATAGCTATGGAATGGAATGCCCATTAATATAATACTTTAACAACGCCTTTTCTTTAAACGGTCTATCTACTGATTCACAAAGGGCAAGAGGTTTGATAAAAATGCCTCCAGTGTTAATTTACATTACATTATAGGTTATTGAAACAATGAGCTAAATAGAATTGGTGGTGTAGAATAATAAAAATAGCAAGTACTTCCAAGCCAGAAGGTCTCAGATTAGACTTCTGGTTGTGATGGTGACCTTTAATGGGTTCTTTAAACTCTTAGACCTGAAGATTTCCCACTCATGAAATGGTAGCCATTTTTCTCCTCATAGGATCACTTTTGGGCAGTGCTAGAATGGTGCGTAGGAACTCTTAGCACTTAGTAGCTCACTAATCTAACAGTTCCTCTTTCACTCTCTGTCTCTCTTTTCTCTCTTTGTTTTACTGAGACAGGGCTTCACTGTGCAGCTCTGTCAGCTTAGAACTTACTATATTGACCAGACTGGTCTTGAACTCACAGAGATCTGCCTGCCTCTGCCTTCATAGATTAAAGTTGTGTGCCACCATGTCCAGCTTGATGGCTCTTCTTATGAGGACATACTTGCAGGATAGGCATGGTCTTTCTTTCAAAAGAATTGAACTAGGAAAGTGTGAGTTGGCAAGTAACTGGTCAGTTTACGGAGCCATTGTAATGGGTATTTGTTTTCTGTCTCATAAACTTTAACAGGCTACATTTTATTGTTGCTGTTTTCAATCCACTCTTCCTGAACATCAGCAATCTAGACACAGCTTTATGGAGCCCTCTACCTAGGGTCTCTCAAGGCTACCTCGAAAGTGTTACCGAGGTTGGTTTTCTCTAGGAAACTTTGCTGACAAAGCCTCACACTTGTCCTGTCTTCGTTGTGGTAGGTGGCATTCAGTTCCCCCAGG